>CATIWR010507512.1:0-36289 GCA_949677035.1 Omphalea diandra | reverse complement strand
TACCACATACTTTGCGCATGAAATCATAAATTATTTTTAGTTTTAAAATTCTAATATCAAGCATATATTATTTATGGTTCTTTTTTGTTTTATGAAAAATAATTTGTTTGAGAAAATATTTTTTAAAGAAAATATATTTCGAGAAAAATATTTTTGAATAATATATTTTATGGTGTTTGAATCATACTATATATAATATTTATTTTTTTATTTATAAGATTATAATCAAGTTTAGACCATAAATATTTTATATTTATATTATTTAATATTTAATATAAAAATACATTAAAAATAAAAATTTGTATGAGTCTCACCTATTATCAGTGATTACCATTAATCGACGATAACTGATAATAGATTTGGTAGTCAAAGATGATCAATGATAATAAATACATGTACTTATATAAGTTATTTTTTATTTAGAAGAATTTGTCAAATTTCAAAAATGACTTCCCATTCTCAAAATGGAAAGTCATTTCCTAAAAAATAACTTAATTTTTCCATTGAAAAATTTTCCTAAATTCACCAAACAGAGGAAAATATAAAAAATATTATCCTGAAAAATATTTTTTGCAAAAGAAATGAAGCCTAAATCTATTCCTATTTATTAAATTTCACTCTATTTGAATCACCTAAATAAAATCTAATTATATTTTTTTCTAAATTAAATTAATTTTTAAATTAAGAATATTTTAATCAATTCAAAGATTAATTAAACATATAAAATGAAATAGCATCCTTTATGAGAAGCATATTATGCTTAAATATAAAAAATTTTATTGAATTTTACTCTACTTGAATCACCTAAATTAAATCTAATTATAATTTTTTTTATCTAAATTAACTTTTAAATATTTGAATTATTAATTTAAATTTTATAGCATTTAAAATACTTGGATTGTTGGACACTAATTCTCTTATTCCAAAATAAATTCATTTATCTAAATTAACATTTAAACGAAGGACAAGAAAGAAAATAATTTTCCTATACTTAAATAGAACCATGCAGCCACTTATTCATTAAATCAACATGGCTTATAAAGGAGAATATTTTCTCCTTTCGAAGTCCAAACCAATTTGGTTATCTATGCTAAATAAAACAAACAAAAAAAAAAAAAAAAAAAAGAAGCCCAGCTATCACTTGAAATACCGAATCCATTAGCTCCTCAATCACGTGAGCATGTCGGATGATTTCTTCAAGATTTTAGGAATTAAAACCTTCTTTTTTTGTTCCTAAAAGAGAAGTATAACAATCTATAATAGGCAGGAGTGAGCAAAAATAGGACCGAACTAAAAAATTTGATCGAATCAAACTAGTTCGGTTTAATTTAGTTTGAACTTTTAATAAAATCGATTTGTTTTTATTGTAATTTTAAAAAAATTTGGTTTTTAGTTTGACTTTTTAGATAGAAAACCGAAAAAATCAAATTAACTAAAGTAATAAATCAATCAAACCAATTTAAATCAAATCAACTTTAAAATATATGTAATTTAATTGAAACAAACCGAATCAAATTAAACTTTTTATAAGATCAGTTCGGTTCGGTTTATAGATATATAAATTTTGGTTTAATCGGTTCAGTTAATTCAATTTTTTAAAAATTTTGGTTCGGTTTGATTACAAATACAAAAATTTCAATTTATTAAAATTTAGCAAAAAATCGACCGAATTGAACGAACCACCCATTTGCTTACCCTTAATAATAGGCAGAAAAAAAATTCCCATAACAATCTATAATAGATAGAACAATTCTTACTTATCTCTATACGGTGACATATCTCTCAACATAATAAATAAAATTTTTTTACATTTAAACTAATCTTTCGATTAAGAATATTTTATTCGATTCAAAAATTTTATCATCATATGTGACATCCCATTTAATAATTATTTAAATTTCTCTCTAAGTCTATCCATTGTCATTTAAAAGACCTGATTAAAATTTTTTTTTCACTATGTCTCTTGTTCACCATATAGTAATTATTTACAACAAAACATACATGAATAAACAAACTAAAATACTAATTGACTGCATACTGACCCAACCTCTCTTAGACTGCTAGACAACAATCTCGAAATGTAACTGGACGCAGTCTTTAGTCTACTCTTCCTGAAATAAAATTTCATGCAAAAGAGTGAGTTTGCATACTTAGTAAGTAAATTCATAACAATACTTCAATCTTAATTAACATATCAAATAAATGCATAACAATACTTCAATCTCAATTAACATATCAAACATTTAATTATTAATAATTCATTATCATATTCATGTACGAAATAAAGAGTTTTACCACTTAAATGCCACATCAACTATCAAAAGTTATTGCCACAAATAACATAATAACATTTAAACATAGATAACTCATCATCATCTCCATGTACGAATTAAAGAGTTTTACCTCTTAAATGCCGCATAGGTTGTTAAAGGTTATTGTCACACATGCTGTCATAAATTGTTGCCACATAGGCTATATGTATCACTGCCACAATGACTTTCATTTTTAGTTGCCACATAGCTATAAATATTGTTATTTTCACACAGACTATTATATTTTATTGCCACATAGGCTATAGATATCATTGCCACACAGACTATCGAATGTTTTTGCCACACATGCTATTATATCATTGCCACATAGGCTATCATATCATTGCCACACAGACTATTATATCATTGCCACACAGGCTATGCCACACATGCTATCATCTATTTGCCACACATGCTATCATCTCCTTTTCACACAAGCTATCATATCATTGCCACACAAACTATCATCTCCTTGCCACACAGACTATCATATCATTGTCACACAGGCTATCATATCATTGCCACACAGACTATCATATTATTGCCACGCAGGCTATTATATCATTGTCACACATGCTATCATCTCCTTATCACACAGGCTATCATATCATTGTCACACAGACTATCATATCATTGCCACACATGCTGTTTTATCATTGCCCCACAGGCTATCATCTCCTTGCCACACAAACTATTATATCATTATCACATAGGCTGTGCCACACAGGATGTTTTATCATTGACACACAAGCTATCATCTCCTTGCCACACAGGCTATTAAATATTATCGCCATATAGGCTATTAAATATTATTATCAACATCTCATAAAAATAAATAAATCAAGACTATAACAATCTTTCATCTATGTATTCCACAATATCATCACATTAAACAAAATTTCATTTCATTGAATATAAGTTCATGGCATTTAACCAATCATACATAAAGTACCGTTAACTATTTATTTACCTCCTCGTTCAAGCTTATTTAGCCGTAAATGGTCCCGGTTTATTCCCACTATTATCCTCAATGCCTCAAGGACCTATTTCAATACACCAAATCAATTCATGATGATAAAATAAGATTTTCATCTTGTTATGCAATTATGACATGATTCATGTAAATGAACCTAGTATTTATGCATATTTTCCTTATATGACAATCTGAGCTTGCTATACTCTCACAACAATAACTCCAGATATACTCACCCAAATTACTTGATTCTTTTTTCAAATAAATTGGACATATAATTATACAACATATTCAAATTTCAAGCCAATATCAGACACATAGAAAATGTGGTGTATTTTTAAATTTGTCCCTGTTGCAGTGTCATCTCAGTCTGAGTAGGTCTTACACTCTTAGGTGTATCTCAAATTATACAAATCCGATTGCAATAATAATCTACCATCAGTTACATAACATATAATGGAACATTTTTCATGTTTTACTCATTGTCTAATTTAGTATATAAGGTCACCAAAACAAAAGACCAATTCTCAGGGTGAGCAGGTTTGTAACATAATGACAACCAATCATGATGAAGGGACAACATCTCAACAACCATGCTGGATTTGGCTACAATATTTCACAGGCATGTAGATTAGACATATATATACAACTTTCAAGTTTGGACCATCATCAAATTCTTGGAAAATAGAATTAAAAGAAATGTGAGGTTTTATCATGGTACAAAATCAGTCTCAATCAATAAGTCATATCTCTTTCTACACAGCAAATCAATCAAAATTGATTTATAGATATTTAGAGAGGACATAACCCTACAAATTTCATGTTTTACACTTTGTCAAAATCAGAACATAAGATCATCAAAATATAAGAAAACAGAAGACTGAGATCATCTTGGTTCGGATTTGACCCAGACCTACTGAAAGAGTCATATCTCCTCACACACACAAAATCAACCAAAACCATTTCATTGGAATTTATATGAGATATAAAGCTACAACCTACATTTTTTGCACTTTTCCTAATTCCTTTTCTAGGGTTATGAAATTATGGGTGCAAAATTCTGCTCTGACAGCAAAACTAGCAAAATCAGCTCTTATTTTCTTGGATTACAACTTCCATCCGAGAGCTCTACCTCAATTACTCCATAATTCTCACTAACCATGCATGATTAACATGTCATGAGAGGTTAATTTCAATTGAGAAGAAGATAAATTAACTTACCTATTATCCCAGAATTAGAAAACCTTAGGCTGCTCACTCTTATCCCTCTCTTCTTCTTCTTTTTCTTCTTCTTCTTCTTCTTCTTCCTTTCTTTCCTTCTTCCTTAGTTCTCTCTTTGTTTCTGATATAACTCGCGGTTTTCCTCTTAATTCTGACCCTAATTATCAGATGTAACCTTATTATAACAACATAAAATCATGGTGCTTCATTTCCATTGGTTGGAAGTTCACTTTTCCTCTTTTAGTCCCTCTTCTTCACTCCTTAAGCACCTCTATCCATCTCTCAATCCCCAAATGCTCCTTATACTCTTCAATAAGCTCTATAATATCATTATTTATGATGCTATAACATGCACACTATATAAGATAATTTGTCATGCAACTATACAAACACTACATATATGTTCAAGTGTCCCAACTGTAACGGTGCAAGTGTCATTGTCATGCTTTTACAAATCGCATGACTAAATGATCATTTATCCAATGCACATGTTCATATGAGATTTCATATCATTTATACAATGAATATATTCATGTGATAATGCCAATGGATGTGGATAGTGATGTTACATCATATGTGCTTATATATATATATATATATATATATATATATATATATATATAGAGAGAGAGAGAGAGAGAGAGAGAGAGAGAGACTTTATTGGTTTACTCATCCATAGTTTTCAATTTTCTACATCAATATGATCAAGATAATAGAAACACTAGAAGATTGTTTGATAACTACATTAAACACTTAAAAGTAAAATATTTAACATTTATTTTTTAACATTGTTTGATAATAATTTTTTTAATTCTTTACATTTTAAGTGTTTTTATAATATTTTTTTATTAAACACTTGATTTTAAAAAATTACTTAATTAAGTAATAGAATAAATTTATTATTTTGATAATATTCATTTATTTTCATAATCCTTTTTCTATTAATAAGAATATAATTAATAAGTTTTAAAATATTTTAAATCAAATCAAATTATAATTTATTATAAAATATATAGTTATCTTATCTTGAACTTGTCTTTCAGATTGATTTTTTTTTGAATTTGACATATATTCAATGATCATTCAACTCTTAAAATTTTTAATATTAAAATTAAATTTTCAGTACTAAAATTATTCAGTACTTAATTTTCAGTTTTACGTTAATTTTTAGTTTTACCAAACACTGCCTACATCTCCAAATTATAGATATAATTATGGTAAATATAACAAACTCTTTTTCCTTTATTTGTATCTTAATCATATTAAGTTCACTGCTCTTCTAAATTTTATTTGACACAAGTACTTGAGAATCTATTTTGCCTTCACTAATTTTTTTTTAAGTTTGTTAATAGTCTCATTATTCTTTTAATATGTTATATTAAATTTAATATTAAAAAATTCAACTAATTGATTTGATTTTATTCGATTATTTATTTTTACTTGAATTACATACCATTTTCTAATATATTTATATATATATACACACACACACACTAAAACCTCTCTAAATTAATACCCCAATAATTAAAAACCTTCAAAATTTAATATAATTTCAGGGATCGATTACGTTCCACATGCATAAATTAATATTTCTAATATCTAATAATTAATTTAAAGTATAAAAAAAACTACTAAGATTATTAATTAGTAGAATCAACGTTCTTTACACACACACACACAAAATAAAACCTCTCTAAATTAATACCCAATAATTAAAAATCTCGAAAATTTAATATAATTTCAGGGAATCGATTACGTTCCACATGCATAAATTAATATATTTACTATCTAATAATTAATATAAAATATATAAAAAAAACTACTAACAATATTAATTAGTAGAATCAACGTTCCTTACAAATCATTTATCTAAAGTAGTTTTTTTTCCTCCTATTTGTTATAATCTCGAATTGTATATTTTGTAATACCTTATATTCTACAATATGGATAGAATTTTTATCATTGTGCAAATAAATTTCAAACCTTTAGGCATTGTTGAGAGTAGAAAAATATTTCATTTTGAAAAGAAATGACAATATATATTAAAGTAAAGTGAAGATTTTTAAAAAAATATTTCAATTTTTAATATATCTAAAATATGTCTCTTCATATCTCTTACATTTAAATTTCAGTTGAAAATATAAATAATCTTTACAACTATCTTTTCTTAAAAATGTATATAAATTTATTGTAACTCACAACAATAAATAATAGAATTAATAACTTGAATTTATATATATAAATTTCTACAAATTAAACCTCCACTAATTAATAAAAAAATTTGGCAATTGGTCATATTAATTTTAAAAGGTTTTACTGTATAATATATATTAAAAATTTTATTTTAAATTCTTAAACTTTGAGAGTTTTATCTATTTCATATCCTTTAAATTTGTATTGTTAGATCTATAAAATCCATAATATCCATAAAAAACTTTATTATTTTTTGTTAATTATTAAACTTCAACGAGTTGAAATTCATGGCTTAAAAATCATGAAATGAAACTAATCAAAATTTATTAATTTAAAATTTTTTAAAAATTAATTTTTTAATAATTAGCATAAGCAATATTATGAAAAATTAATTAATGATAGTTTCATATAATACATGTGTATGCATTATAATATAGACTCTGTTTGTTTCATAAAAAATAATTTATCTGAAAAAATGTTTTTTGAGAAAAATATTTTTGGTGTTTGGCACACACTATAAAAAATATTAATTTTCTTTGATTTATAATATTATAACAAAATTAAATCATAAATATTTTATATTTATACAATTTATATGTGATATAAGAAAAAAATATATTAAAAATGAAATTTTTATAGTTTCATTTATCATTGGGAACCATTACCGGTCGACGATGATTAGTGACAGATGCCTGTAGTTAAAAATGATCAATAATAATAAATACATATTTATATGATTTTATTTTTTATTGAAATGAGTTTGTCAAAGTCTATAAAATGACTTTCTATTTTGAAAATGAGAAGTTATTTTCCTAAAAAATAACTTAATTTTCCCTTTAATCAGAAATTGTTTTTTCATTGATCAATTTTCTTGAATTTACCAAAACATAAAAATAAAAAAAAAATATTTTTCGCGAAACAAATGAAGCCTAAATACATAAATATTTCCATCAAGACACATTCTTTTTTTTTTTTTCCGTTCAAATCATCAAAACACATTCTCGAAAGCTTATGAAGTTATCTTTTCATATTTCACAAATTCCTAACCTTAAAACACAATCAACGAAATAACTATCAACTGTCAAAAATTGTTAATCTAAGATCATTAGTGGGTCAGCTCTGCATTTTATAAATTAACCCATTTAAAATCTTGAAATTCAATGAGAAATCAAGCTTAGAGACTCCATTTGTGTGTTTAAAAGAAGCTCTGAAGTTCCCTTGTCACTTGTTTAGCCATTGCCGCATATTGGTTGTGCTCCTTCCATCCAAATCCATCCCTTGGCTTGGCCCCCTCTATAAGCCTCTCCTCTACCAATACAACCAAATGGTCCCCTTCTGATGTGACTAACTGTTCCCACTGCTTTTGTCTTTGTCTCTCCCCCGACCTTTCTCTATGCAAATACATACCAATTTAAATTAATCAATTAAGAAATTTTTATTAATACAGATCTACCATCAATTTGTAATGTCAATTTTTTAAAAAAAAGGAATTGTCAAAAGATTTTTTAATTAAAAAATAAAAATTAACATGTTAATAGTTTTTTTAAAAATTTTAAACAATCAAAACTGTAATAAATTAGTATAACTTCTTATTTTCATTTTAACGAATATAGATAAATAATGTGAATGTGTAATCAAAGATTTTAAGTCAATATTAATCTACAAACCCTAGTTGTCTTCTTTTTTAAACTTTTATCTCAAAACTTTTTTTTTCTTGTTTTTAACTCATCCACGAAGATATCCAATGATTTTATTTTTTTTACTATTTTATCTATTTTTCATTTCGATAAATATAAATGTATTTATTTTTACATATTTTTATAATTTTACTTGTTTTCTTTGTAACTTTAATGCGGATTTTTAGTTTTTTTTTATGAAAGTGAGATTTTTCTTATAGTAGGTTATTGTTATCTTTTTTATGAGATTAATTTATAATATTATTAAAGCGATTGATATATATATTTTTTATAGTAATTCAATTCGACTTATTTGAAGATAAAAATATTGAGTTGTGATTTATTATAACCACTAAATGAAGCGTGATTTCCGTAGTTATGCAAAATTCAATATTCTGTTAACATAATTGTGTTTCTATAAAAAAAAAATTATTACTTTTCGAATCAAATTCAACATACTTGATGTCAAAATAATTTATTATGAATTATAAATTTTAATTTTTTATATATTGATAATATTGTATTTGATATTTATGAATGAAAATTATTCTCTTCTATCTTAAAAATTTTTTCAAGTCCAATAATATATAAAATTATGATTACAAGCTAAAATAAAATATTTTTTTTTAAAAAAAATCTAAATTGGCAACCCACAAACCGCCTTCCCCAAGTCATTGTCACAACAGAGCCTATAAAATCAGTAGTCCCAATAATAGTTTTGACGTCTGTTGCCCCTCATTGATTACTTCAATATGCATATAATGGGGTCAATTTAGGTAGATAATAATAATAATAGAAATAAAAGTAGAGGCCCAGTAAGTATATAATTGCTGGAAAATTGGTTTTATTTTGGTGATGGGCAATTAATATTGTATGGTACCCACTTCCATAAATCTTTGTTCCCTCTTATTTCCAATAACCGACAACTTGCATTTAACTTTCCTTAATAATTATTATGCAACATTACTGTACTTACCATTGCCTCTCTATTCATACTTTCTCTCTTGCTGACTCACTCCTTTTTTTAATCCTTGCATGAAACCAAGTAAATACTTTTTCTGTCATTTCAGTCTCTCAATTCAGACATGAACAGTACTTTCTATTAGTTGATAAATATAAAGGTTTTTTTTTTTTTTTAATGAAATCATTATAGAAGTGGCAAATTGGCAGAGCCAAGTAGATTGTTTCAAATCTCCCCTTTTTTTTTAAAAAAAAATGAATTAAATTATTTCGAATTTTTGAGTCAAATTAATTACTCATTGAATACGCAATTGCTTGATGGATTAATCATTAAATAGAGATACTAATAAAATTAAAATGATAAAATTGCTTAAGCAAGAATTAGGCACTAATCATAAACTTGTCTTGTACAAAATGATTATAATAATAAATTTAAAATAAATTTAATGCTTATTTTTATTAAATAATTCGTTAATAATTAAATGATTACTTATGATTTTCAAAAAAATTATTATCAAGTAAAATAATAAAATAAAATTTTGAAAATTTATAATTATGTACTGAATAATTGTAATAAAAATTATCTATTAATGTATATATTCAATTTTATATGATACAATTTCAAGAGAAAAATTATTAAATTTGAATGAAGTAAATTCTTGATAATCAATCAAACAAATACTATTAATTATTTCATAATAAAAAATAACATTAATATGTATGTGTGTGTGTGTCTATATATATATATATGTAATTATCTATTAATTCATATATTCAATATTGCATAATATAATTTTAAAAGAAAATTTATTAACTTAAATGAAGTAATTTTTAATAATCTGTTATACTGCTGTTAGCTCTTATATACTCATAATTTTAAACAATCAATAAAATTAGTTTAAATGTTAGCTTTCTACTTAAATAAATTTTTACTTTTTAAGTTTTTCTAGTTTTTTATTTATAAATTATTTAGAATTTTTACTTTTAGATGTTTCAAATTTTATATCATAATTTTTTATATAATCTTAATTTTTGTTTAGAACTTTTACTATTTATCTTTCTTTAATTTTCTATTTATAAAATCTTTTAATACGATACTTAATTTTTCTAATTTCCTATTTAGAATCTTTCAATATGATAATTTTATATTACATAACATAGAATAATGACATGTAGCTATATAATATATAATTATTTGATAAATGTCAAATAATTATTTAAAACTAATTCTGAAACTGAAATTAATAATATATATTTGATTGTTATCATAGTATGAGTGCATGAGATCTAGAGAAGCAAAGAGTAAAATTCTTTAATTACTTTTTTATTTGAGTTTTTTAAATAGGTATTTTTAAGAAAAAAAATCAAGTGTTTTAACTTACTAGATTAAATACAAATAAATTGTTTAATTGGTTTATTATCTCACCTTTTAAAATCAATAGACTTAGTTGGACTCTTACTCATTCAAAAAACCAATAATGTCAGCTATTAGTTTATTAAGTATGTGATTATTTGCCAATAACTCATTAAATTAAGTGACAAGCAACTCAATGATATTTTTAATTAATGGTTGAAACTTTCAGTTTTATTTATCATATAGTTTAAAAGTTTTGATAAATATACATATTAAATCTTAAAAACATCTCTATAGACATGTAAAATTTTAAATTAATAAAAACTAGGATTACTTACAAAAAAAAATGCCAACTATTATGAAAATTGTACTTTTCACGTAAACTTTAAATTTTGGCAATTCGAGTCATGAACCATCCAATTTTAACAAATCAAGTCACTTGCCCAGAATCTAGTTGAGGGAACTTTGGCTGGCACTGACGTGGCAAACATTATCAATTTTTTTTTACATCAGAATGAAAGATGAAAAAATCAAAGTCAAATGTTAAAAGGGATTTTCATGTGAATTCAGGTTCTTCCTTGGTCCATTTTGAAATTCTTCTTTCATTCTTTAGTGAATCATTCTTCATGCATCGAGTTTGAGTTAGGGTTCTTCCTTCTTCTATTTATATCTAGTTTTCTGCATTGGGTCATCATCTTTTATGGTATGGAGTCTCCATTAAGTGTAACTTGCCAAAAATAATGTCTGAGGCCAAAAGCTATGAGCATGAAAAATTAGCTAACAAAGTGGATGTATTAGCTATGAGCAAGAGTGCAGTACAAGAGCAAAAAAAGAAAAGAAAAAGAAAATGCAATAGCAAAAATTGGTGAATATGATTCTTACATTTATGTTCTTGATGTTTTCTATTGGAATGCATCAATATTATAGGGGTAAGAATGAAGACATGACATCCATAGTTAAGATGCTACCTTGATGCAGGAATGCAAAATGGGAGCCAAGTAGTATTAAGATCTTAGGTTGTAGCCTTTGCTATTTGATTTATTTTGGTGGGTGTAGTTTTAATATGATTGGAATGGTATGAATTTTTGGTATGTTTTGGAGGCTCTGGGATTTTTAGTGGGAATGCTATATCACTTTTGTTTGTAATGGAATATATGAATGAAGTTAATGTTCAATTTCTTATCCTATTCTTATTTTCTTATCTAACTATAATATAAAACCTATTAATAACCATATAAAATTACATCGAACTGTGAATCAAGTAACCATGTGTAAATAATATTGTTTGGTCACATTACAAATCACATATGTGCTCAATAAACAAAATAATAGTACAACAATACTATCTTGTCCACATGACAAATCACTTAACCATAATGGTTACTAACAAACTGTAACTAATTTAAAGTCTGTATTGGATATATACAACTAATTTAAAGATAGTCTGCTTGTTGTGTTTGAGTTACATGAGATATTGTTTATGACATGTTAAATTGAGGGTTCTCTTTGGCAGTTGCACTAGTATTCACTTTTGCAGTGAATTTCTTCTTAGAATTTCTTGTTGCAACTATATTTAGAGTACCAGTGGCAGTTCTTGATACATGTCATAACTTATTCCACCCACTATTTGTTGTTTTTTAGGTCTACCTCTTTTTCTTTGTGACAAAATACAAACAATATATATTGATACATGTCATAACTAATGATGACTCTACAATTATGAAAAATTACTTATAAGAGGTTTTGGAGGAAGGTGTATCTCAATTTTGTCTTTATTTTCGCATGTCCTTCTATTATGTCCATAATCTCCATATAGTTGACATTTCATCTACACACCTGTTTTAGGAAGCTTGTATGGGTTCCCACTAGGCTGTTCATCATTATTCCTATTTCTATTTTTCTAAGGTCTTCTAGACATAACCTTGACTTTAGGGGGCAAAATTGGATTTCCACTAGCTTTAGGCCATGCGTTAGGCCTATTCAGTAGCTTCAAAGCTCTCTCATAAGTTTTTATATAACTAGTCAAACTAGAAACAAATCTCTCATCCCTAACAAAAAGTTGAAACTCTTCATTGACAATAAGTTTTACAAAACAGTATCTAGTTGTATATTTATTATCCTCAAGCTTTTTCCTAATTCCAGGGTATATGTTATCATCACATTTCATAATCATTTGCAATTTATTATGAATCTTTCCATTAAAACTGTCCTAATATCCTCTAACATATCAATCACTACTCTAGCCTTAGCTTGTATAATATAACCATTGCCACCCATATTATTGCCAATCATGTCAGATTTGGGACAAGTCCTAATGAAAGCCTTACAGAAATGTTTTGGACTTATGTCCATAAAGGTTGTAGCTGCTTCCTCACTCAATTTTTTCATTTCATTGACATTTGCTTTGAATTTTGCTTTATATGTGCCTTTACCACAATCCAAAAAACCTTCTTCAGAGCTTGCCCTTTATGGTGTTTCCTATAATTAGCATAAAGATGCCTTGCACAATTCCTATGCTCAACATGAGGGGTAGGTTCCCTAATAGCCTTCTCCAATCCCTTGCATCAAAGCATAAAGAATATACATTAATGTTAATAAAACATATAAGTAAATGAATGGAAAATCACTTGCATAAAACCATTATTGGCTTTAGTGCACTAAGAAAGGCATCAAATTGGTGGGAAACTAATAAAATTTGGAGGGAAGGTGAGCTGTTTAGAGAGTTAAGAAAGAGTAGAGAGAAAAAACCCAAAATATTTATAGTGGTTCAGGTGTTAACAAACCCTATGTCCACTCCCCAACTCTTCACAATTGGGTATTTCACTCAACTTAAAATGCTATTTTCAAGCTCACACCAAACTTGTATAATGTGTTTTATGGCTCACACAAAACTCTATAATTTGTGTTTCAAAGCTCACACAAAACCTCACTCAAGTGTTTACACAGGCTCCTACTTTAACTTATTATAAGAGTTTTGATAGATAGGCTAACTCTCAACTCAATTATAGTGGTGTTTAATGCTTACACCAAACAACAATAACTCACAATCAAAAAATAAGAAGTTGTGAAGCAAATTTGCAAGACTTTGGCTTCAATTAATGAAATTCTCCTGCATTCATGTCTGTTTGGTGGAGTATTTATAGGCAACAACCATCAAAGAGACGTTACTAACAAACTATGCCTAAATCTCTAAGATAAGCTAGGCAGATTTTGCATTAAATGCCTATCAAACTTAAGTCGCTATTGTGACTAACATTTCACAGTCGCGATTTTCTAATTTGCACTAGAAAGACTGAAATCAAGGTAGAAAATCTTGTTTTGTGTCTTACGACTAGTCCACGTGTCCTTTTACCATTAATGCTCTAAGAAATATAGCTGTTGTGTTTGACTAACCAACCAAAAGTCACAGTCGCAATTGAGATCCTTCTTGGGCGCCATAGGGACCTCGAATCCTTCTGTTTGGTGAGGAGAAAACACTCTCTTGGGTTGCGGTTACGATGGGTGCTTCACCCTAACGAATTTTGATATTTCAATAGTTGCCTTGGACACTTGGTGTGTTATGGTTGTAGACTCAGTTCCCTCCTTTAAGGTATGCAGTTCGCGATTATGATTCTAGATGCAAACACCATCGTGAATCTCTCTATGTGTCCTTTAAGTCTCTCTCGGCTGGATCACCGTTGTGATTTCCTCTGTAAATTCATCTAGCCCAAGTTCATCCATCCTTATGGCAAGGTCGTGGTCGAGATTTAGAGGATCTTGACCATGAATTTGGATGTCTTACTCAAAGCTAGAGATTTAGACTTCCATCCAACTTTTAATGAAATCCTAACTTAAAAATTGTAAGAACAACACTTAAATAAGACATTAGTACCTATCAATCTTCATTGTCAAGATCAAAAAAGGCCTTTAACTTAGGTTTAACCAACCTAGTCTAACAATCCCCCTTTTTGATTTTGATAATTTAGATTAATTTTACTTAAGGAAAATGAATTGCATGAGTGTGACATTGAGATGGTTAATGATTTTAAATAGAATGACTTATTGATCAAATAAGTTTGTCAATGATTTATAAGTTTCAATTAGATTGCTCCTATTGCTCCCCCTCAACTTATACTTCCCTTATGATATATCATGCACATTCTTTTACAGCTATTTCTCTCCCCCTTTGGCAAGATAAAAAAGAGAGTAAAGTTTAAACATTAAAGTAAAGGTGTATGGGTGTCAAATATATGAAGTATAAATTGAGATAAAATAATATGAGAGATAAGTATATAAAGCAAGAATAAAACAATCACACAAAATGAGAAGCAATAATGACAAAGAGAAACAACACTTTTATTCATTAACAACTACGAGATTATAATTTACACAAAAACAAGGAAACAAAAGAAAACATTAAAAAGCTAAGAACAAGCTAGAATATTAGAGAACTATCATCATCTTTAGAGTCATCAATTTCTTCATTTGTTCCTCCACTTTGAGCTTCATCACCTTCCTCAACCTCTTGATCATCCTCTTCTTCAGGAGTGTCCTTCCAATCCTCAAAATCAGGGAGGTGGAAAGGAGTAGCACCCACATTTTCTTGAAGATCCACCAAATTGCTATGGAGGTGGGAGAGTAGAAGAAATCTTCTCTTAATCATCGTCATCACATTGTCTAACCTCTTGTTGATTGAGGAGAGAGAGATTGCAAAGGATTTGGTTTTAGGCTTAGGTTGGGGGAGGGGGGTGGCAGAATGGCTTGAGCACCCTCTTCAATGACTAGCATCTTCCTTTATGAGGCTTAAGAAGTTTCTAGCTTCTTAGCCCTAAATGAACCCAAGGTATATGTGTAGGAATTAGGTGTATGGCCTTGTAAGGTAAGGCAAGTCTAGAAAGTTATGGGATGGCAAGTACTTTTTGGCGAGGAATTATTCATTTTTCTCATTAAGGGCACCCACATAGCGATATATAGTAGTTAAATGAGTGGGTAAAAAAAAAAAGGCTTTTTGGCTTAGTACTCATGTGAATTAATTGATCCACAAGATATCAGCCAGTTTGGATAGATTTATTCTTAGTTAAGCAAAAGAGAAAGGCTAGGTCTTTTTAGGAGACCTTTTCATTGCCATCACCTTTTGCATTGACAGAGAAGGTGATGATATGATGAGGAAGCCAGTTGGGAAGGGTTCAGATATATTTGGTTAGGGAGGTTTTTGGGTCTTGTTTGGTCTTAATAGAAATTTTGGACCAAAACTCAAAGTAGATGATATTAAGTGTAGAGATGCTAAACAAAATGTCATCCCCCATTTGAAGATTGAAGATATTGGAGAGTTGTTCAGAGGTAATAAAAAATGGATCCCTAAAAGCCCTAAATATCAACCCATACTGACCTCCTTGTAATTCTTCTCTACAACTTAAGGTCATGATGCACATAAATTTTTCACTATTTCTTTATAGCCAGGCTCGTCACAGAAGATGAACTCGTTCCATGGATTTCATCCTTGATTCTAAGGGATTCAAGGAGAAATATGGAAGGAATCTTATTTGGTTAGATGATTTTGGAAGAATTGGCCCTATAATGGTCTTTTTCATCCTTGGTGATCCCTTCATCATATGAAGGGCAGGAGGACTAGATGGTTGAGTTATTGCCTTCCCTTTTTCTACTTTGGAGGCTTTCTTGGGGGCCATTAGAGATGAGAAAGGATATGAAAAAGGTTTAAGGAGTAAGAATGAAGAGAGATGAAGTAATTTAACAAATGTGAGTTAGAACACTGTTATAAGGGTTTAAATAGGCCATGAAAAGGGGTAAAAATGGTAACAAATGGCCAAAAATTCATTTACTGAGAGGGTGCCATCAGTTGGCAGTCAAATCAGTTAATGCTTAGCAGTTACTCAAATTTGCAACTACTGCAAATCGTGACCACTAATTATAAAATATCTGAGGAACGAACCAAAATTCCTCGAAAACCAATAGGGTCAACAGTCAAGACTTTTGAAATTTGAAAAAATTCACACTGGAGATAGAAAATAACGACTGTGAAATGATGGGTGGCAGACAGATTGGCAAGTACCTGTAAATCGTGATTGTGAAAGAAAAAATAACGACCACAAATTACAAGACAAGAAAAGTAAACATGAAAAGATAAGATTTGACTATCTAAGTTGTGATCCACTTAATATATTGATGCTTGATTCATACAAATTGCATAGAGAAGCATAATTGCATAAATAATTAAGACATCCTATGAAGCATACTACACATTCATCACATATAACAAATAATCATTCAAGAACAATACACCACACAAGGACCATTCTAAAAGATTCAATTTTCACTATAGGGAGCTTCCATGAAGCATTCTTAACTCTCTCTTAATGAAATTCATTCTTTCTTCATTAGGAGGTTTAGTGAAAATATTCATAAGTTGATGATTAGTGTCTATAAATTCCAACACTACATCACCATTTTGGACATGATCTCTAAGAAAATGATGCCTAATGTCTATATGTTTACTCCTAGAGTGTTAGATGAGATTCTTTGAAAGATTTATTGCACTACTATTGTCACATTTGATGGCAATGTGATCAATAACTTTGCCATAATCCTTTAATTATTATTTCATCCAAAGAACTTGGGTGCAACAACAACCCACAACCACATATTCTGCTTTGACAGTGGATAAGGCAACCGAAACTTGCTTCTTACTAAACCAAGACACTAAACATTCTCCTATGAATTGGCAAGTTCTAGAAGTGCTCTTTTTATCTCGAAGACTATCGACATAATCCGTATTCGAATAACCTATAAGACTAAATGATCAATCTCTAGGATACCATAATCCTAAATGCAATATACCATGTAAATATTTAAAAGTCCTTTTAACTGCATTAAAATGCAATTCTTTAGGGCAAAATTGAAATCTAGTACACATACATATACTAAACATGATATTGAGTCTAAAAGTAGTAAGATAAAATAGAGAACCAATCATACCATGATATCTTCTCATCAATGGACTTAGTCGATTCATCCTTGTCTAGTTTGATGATAACACTTATTAGTGTCTTTACTACTTTGTATCCTTCCATGCCAAATTTCTTGGGTATATCCTTTGTTTACTTAGCTTGGTTGATGAAAATCCCTTCTTTGATTTGCTTGATTTGTAGGCTAAGAAAGAATTTGAGCTCTTTCATCATGCTCATTTCAACATCCCTAGTCATACACTTAACAAAATCTTTATAAATAGATTCATTAGTAGTACCAAATATGATATAATCAATATATATTTGCACAATAAGTGTATCATGATTATGCCTTTTAACAAACAAGGTTGTCTCAACCTTCCCCTTTTCAAAATCATTTTGTAAAAAAAATAAACTAAGCCTTTCATAGCAAGCTCTTATAGCTTGTTTCAAACCATACAAGACTCTATTCAACTTAAAAACATAATTTAGAAAGATATGAGATTCAAAACCAGGAGGTTGTTCAACATAAACTTCCTCCTCAATAAGACCATTTAAAAATGCACTTTTAACATCCATTTGGCAAACTTTGAAATTCATGTGACATGCATATGCTAAAAAAATCCTAATGGCCTCTAATCTTGCTACAAGGGCATAAGTTTCATCATAATCAATGCCTTCATCTTGGTTGTATACCTTATCAACCAATCTAGCCTTGTTTCTTGTGATGAAACCTTGTTTATCTAACTTATTCCTAAACACCTACTTGCATATATAACAGGGTGTTCCTTAGGCCTAGGAACAAGTTCCCATACATTATTTCTCTCAAAATGGTTGAGTTCCCCTTGCATAGCAATTACCTAACTCTCATCATCAAGAGCCTTATCAATAGATTTTGGCTTAATTTGAGAAACAAATGCAAGATTATTATCTAAGGAATTGAGTTGAGATCTAGTACTTACACCTTTGGAGGAATCACCAATGATTAGGTCCTTTAGGTGTTGCTTGGATAATCTCCAATCATTGGAAAGATCTTGATTTGAGGTTTCCACTTGTTGATGTTGAGGTTCCTTTTCTTCTCTTGATGACTTGCCTCCATCATGGTCTTTATCCATCTCTCTTGTGGTTGACACCAACTCCAATTTTTCAAAGTCACCTATAAGATTATTAATAAGAGAACCTTTCCCAAGATCAAGTTTACTAGATTCATCAAACACAATATTCATAGACTCTTCAACAACTATGGTACTCCTATTGAAAACCTTATAGGCTTTGCTAGAGGTGGAATATCCTAGAAAGATTCCTTCATTTATTTTTGAATCAAAATTTTCTAGATTATTCTTGGTATTTAAGATATAACACTTGCATGCAAACACTCTTAAGTATGACAACATAAGCTTTCTACCATTCCAAAGCTCATAAGAGGTTTGATTAAGAATGAGTCTTTTGAAAACATGATTTGCAATAAAGCACAAATATTTATAGCTTCAGCCCAAAGGTAATTAGGCAATGAATATTCATTAAGCATACTTTTAGCCATCTCTACTAATGTTCTATTTTCCCTCTCTATAACATCATTTTGTTGTGGTATTTTATGAGTTGAAAAGTCATGAAAAATCCCATTCTCTAAGCAATAATATTCAAAAGATTCATTTTGAAATTCTTTTCCATGGTCACTTCTTATTGAACAAATGAAATAACCCTTCTCATTTTGAACTCTTTTTGCAAAACTTTTAAAAGCATCAAAAGTGTCATGCTTATGAGTTAGAAAGGACACCTAAGTAAACCTAGAGTAATGATCAACTAGGATAAGTACATAATATTTTCCGCCTAAACTAAAACTCTTAGTATGTCCTATCAATATGGATAAGTTGAAGAGGTCTAGATGTACTTATAACATTCTTTACTTTGTAAGAGGATTAATGTTGCTTTCCCATTTGGGATGGTCCACATGTCTTGTCTTTAGAGAACTTTAGCTTGGGAAGACCTTCTACTAGTTTTCCTTTTGATAAGCTTTGTAGGAGCTCCATGCTAGCATGTCTAAGTCTTCTATGCTAAAGCCAAGCTTCATTGCTAAGTCATACAAGACACGTGAAAGATTGGTTAGTCAAATTGTCTAAGTCAATTAGGTAGGTATTGTCCTTCCTTTCACCCTTGAAGACTACCTTTTTATCTACCAAAGTGGTAACTCGACATTCTTTAAGGTCAAAGGTGACTTTATTACCTTTATCACATAATTGACTTACACTAAGAAAAATTGTGTTGTAAACCATCTATAAGTAAAACATCATTAATGAGAGAACAACCAATCTTACCAATAGTGCCAATGTCAATTACCTTATCCTTCACATTGTTTCCAATAATGACATTGCCACCTTTCTTCTTTTTTAAGGCCATGAATAGTTTCTTGTTACTCGTCATGTGCTTTGAGCATCCACTATCCATATGCCAATCAATCACTTCATCGATGGCTGCCAAACAATCCTACATAACACAAATAAATCATTTTGGTTTTGGTACTCAAGCATACTTGGGTCCTAGGGGGTTAGGCCTAGAAGGATCTTCTAATTTAAGGTGAGCCTTCCTAATAAAACAATGAATATTAATGTGACAAAACTTCATGCAATAGTGACATTGGAGTTTAGACTTATGACTCTTCCTCTAATACATGGCTTTGGTATAAGTAGGGGTATTTCTCATACCATGATGATGTGAGTGTGAGCATGAGCATGAATGGTTAGGTATAGAAGTGAATTTTCTATGTGTGTTTGGGTGAGCATGTTTCTTGGTGTAAATATATGTATGATTGGCCTTCTTTAGTATAGGGTTTGAGCCTTGATATGCCTTCCCTTTACCCTTAGGCAATGGTGGCTTAGTGCTTTGACCACTTTTCCTTCTAACCACCTCAATACTAGATGTTTGAGGTGTTGAGACTCTAATGAAGGTTGTGAGTGAAGATGTAGATGAAGATGCTGCATTGAACCCTAGACCAAGTTTAACTAAAAGAGGTCTTTAAGATATAATAAGTGTATCTAAAGCATCCTTCCCTTATGAAAATTAGAGATAGAATTTCTAAATTCTATGACTTCACCCTTTAAAGAATCATTCTCCTTTCTCAAAGAGTTTAGGGAAGAAGATGATTTAGAAAGACTATCAACATATTTCTTAAGTTCTTCATTAGAAGTCCTCAATTCACTTACAAGATTGTTTAAGGATTTAAATTCATCCTTTAGTTTGGAGCATTTTTTCTTGTAAGATTTCATTTGTGACTTGTATTTGTCACATTTCAAAGTGAGAGCTTCTAAAAGCTCATCATCTATAAAATCTAATTCATCATATTCTTCAGAAGAATAAGGTGAAGAGCTTACCTCATTTGAAGAGTCATCTTATGCCACGAAGCACAAGTTTGAGCTGTTATCCCAAGTTGCTTTAAAACTCTTAATCTTCTCATTGTCCCCTTTCGTATTCTTCTTTAATTTGGAACAGTCATACTTGATATGACTTTGTTTGCCACAATCATAGCATGTAACCTCACCCTTTTTTTCCTTGAGGTTTGGAATTGCTTTCTTGAAGTTCCTTTTATCTTTCTTCTCCTTGTCAGCTCATTTATTCTTCTTAAAAGTATGGCTAGCTCCTCCTTCTCTTTGTCACTATCTTCCTTACTAAAAATAAGCTCCGATTCGTTTTCTTTTGATGAAGATTTGAGAGCCAAGGTCTTTTTTTTTTTTGTTTATATGATTTGTCTCCTTGCCCTCTCATCTTATTCATTTCTTCATCCTTTTTCAAGGCTAGCTCATAAGTTAGAAGCTTGCTAATGAGAACATTAGTTTGCACCTTCCTCTAGATTTGACTTTTGGATGCTATAAACCCTAGCACAAATTTCTTAAGAGGTAAAGATTTAAGAATTTTTAAGTTTACCTCATGATTGGTGAGAATCCTTTCTAATATCTTCATCTTTATGACAATCAAAATGAGCCTATTTGTCATATCCATGATGCTTTCATTCTTCTTCATCATAAATAGCTCCTATTTAGTCACATACATCTATAACCTATTGGACTTCACTAATGTTATGCCTTTGTGGTAGTTTTCCAAGGCCTTCCATATCCTATGAGCTGTGAGGCAATGTTAGACCTTTCCTATTTCTTCTTTTGATAGAGAGCTAAGAAGGATTGTCATAACTCTCTTATTCCTTCCATTAGATCTCTTATGAGCTTCAACTTAATCTTCTCTTAGGATCAATTCTTCACTTTCATCCACCACTTTAGTAGGTGGCTTCGACTCTTTTGCAACGATGTCCTAAAGATCCACTACATCATTGTCCAAGTATATTTCCATCCTATACTTCCAATGAGTATAGTCGAATCCATCAAAATATGGCTTAAGATGGGTGTAGATTTATTCTTATGCCATGATCTTTTTTCACGCAATTTGAAATGAGATGATTGAAGCTCTGATACCACTTGTTGGCCCTAGTGCATCAAGAATGGGGGTTGAATTGATGGGAAACTAAAAAAATTTAGAGGGACGGTGAGGTGTTTAGAGAGTTAAGAAAAAGTAGAGGGAAAGAACACAATTTTTTAGTGGTTTGGGTGTTAACAAACCCTACATCCACTTTCCAATTCTTCATAATCGGGTATTTCACTCAACTTAAAATGGTGTTTCCAAGCTCACACCAAACTTGTATAATGTGTTTTATGATTTACCCAAAACCCTTTAATTTATGTTTCAAGGCTCATATAAAACCTTACTCAAGTGTTTTACACAGGCTCACACTTTAACTTATTACAATAGTTTTGATAGCTAGACTAACTCTTAAACTAATTACAATGGTATTTAATGCTTACACCAAACACAAGTAGTTGTAAAGCAAATTTCCAAGAGTTTGACCTCAATTAATGAAATTCTCTTGCATTTATGTTTGTTTGGTGGAGTATTTATAGGCAATAGCCATCAAAGAGACGTTACTAACAAACTATTCCTAAATCTCTAAGGTAAGCTATGCAAAATTTGTATTAAATGACTGTTAGACTGAGATTGCAGTCATGACTGGCATTTCGTGATCGCAATTTTCTAATTTGCACCGGAAAGACTAAAATCACAGTAGAGAACCTTGTTTTATGTCTAATTGCTAGTCCATATGTCCTTCTACCATTGTTGCTACAAGAAATATAGCTGTTGTATTTGACTAGCCAACCAAAAGTCACGGTCATGATTGAGATCCTTTTTAAGCACGATAGGGACCGCGAATCCTTCTGTTTGGTAAGGAGAAAACACTCTCTTAGGTTGCAATCACGATAGGTGCTTCAACGTCGCGAATTTTGATATTCCAGTGGTTGCCTTAGACAATTGGCATGTTATGGTTACAGACTTGGTTCCTTCCTTTAAGGTATGTAATTCGCAGTTACGATTCTAAATGCAAACACCACCATAAATCTCTTTGTGTCCTTCAAGTCTCCTTCAGTTGGATCGTGACTATGATTTTCTCTGTGAATTCATCTGGCCCAAGTTCATCCATCCTTGTTGTAAGGTCGCGGTCTATCCTGACTGTGAATTTGGATATCTTAATCAAAGCTAGAGATTTACACTTCCATCTAACTTTCAATGAAAACCTAACTTAAAAATTGTAAGAACAACACTTAAATAAGGCATTAGTACCTATCAATCTTCATTGTCAAGATTAAAAGAGGCCTTTGACTTAGGTTTGACTAACCTATTCCAATAACCATGAAAGTTCCTTTGCCTTTTATTGGTTGCTAACAAAGGTCCATCCAAGTCTAACATAAATTTTTATATCATTAGAAAATAATTTAAGAAACCACATCCAAGATTACTCATTTTCACCTTTAACCATAACCTAACATATAAGGAGCATCTAGTTATTCCCATCATTGCCAACAATACAAAATAAAGCCCCATTTGAATTAGTCTTCAGAAAACACCCATCAAATATTATAGCAAGCCTACATCCAATGGAAAAACGTTGTATGAAGGAATTGAATCCTATGTAAAATCTCTGAAATACACAACTTGAAGATGGATCACTATCATCCATCTTAAATTTAAATGTGTTTATCCTGCCAACCCTCATTAGTATAACTTTGTATGCTTTTAACTTAGCATAATGCTCATTTGAACCTTTTGTTGGTTACTAACAAAGGTCCATCCAAGTCTAACACAAATTTTTATATCATTAGAAAATAATTTAAGAAACCACATCTAAGATTATTCATTTTCACCTTTAACCATAACCTAAATATAGGGAGCATCTGGTTATTCCCATCATTGCCAACCATACAAAATAAAGCCCCACTAGAATTAGTCTTCAGAAAACACCCATCAAATATTATAGCAAGCCTACATCCAATGGCAAAACCTTGTATTAAGAAATTGAATTCGATGTAAAATCTCTAAAATACACAACTCAAGATGGATCACTATCATCCATCTTAAATTCAAATGTCTTTGTCCTGCCAACCCTCATTAGTACAACTTTGTATGCTCTTAACTTAACATAATGCTCCTCATTTTAACCCTTCAATAAGTTAAGAGCTTTCCATCTTGCCCTATAACATTTTCATATGCTTACTATCAACCCATAATTGTCCTCACATGATCACACAATTCTTGCATTGACCAATTAGGGTTCCTTTTGAACTTTTGAGGATACTTTTTTACAACCCACTCATGTATAACTTGACTGTTCCTCAAGACTTTATAACATCTATGCTCAAGTATGTATATTTTAATCTTGAAAGTATTCTTTACTGTAACTACACTCCCATATAGCCTCCAAGCACAACCTTTGCCATCCACACCAAAACATTTAGCCTCAACACATATGTTTATGCTTCTCACAAACCTAATCTGTCGTGTATTCATTTATGCACAACTTTTTTGCATTGTTTTACATCTTTAAACTTCATACTTATCTTGAAAATTGACTCATCCGTATGATCAACATTGAGATCATAGCTATGATACACCTTTTCATAGGTTTGTTATGCACTTCACACCCTCGTACTTCATCCATATTGATATTGTCTCAACTTTAGCACTAAAGTCATTGTAGTGTGACACAAAGTCACCTTCAACCTCATTATGACATGCATCATTAGTAAACGTACTATGTCCTACATCCTTAACAAGTTGCATATTTTGCTCACTGGCTTTCCTTACATATATATATATATATATATATATATATATATATATATATTCCCTACTTTCAGTGTACTTATCATCATTTGTTCCCACATCACTTTCACTCAACCCATCATCTGTCTCTGATACTCCTATTGGTATATAGTCTGGATTAGTATCGTCACTTTAATCATCATTGTCATTGACACATTGTGCACCCCTCAATCATAAGCATTTGCATAATTATGGTCTAGCTTTAGACGCATCATGGACCCCCTAATCATGAGCCTTATTAACATTGACACTGTGCATTTTCAGTTTCTTCTTGAATTTTAGTTTTTACATTTACATAAACTATGTTTCCTTTACATTTATATACCCTACATTATTCGTAACCTTAGCTTTTAGTTCTTTTCCAATAATGTAAACATCTATACCTTCATTATTTAATTTAGAAATCATTTCCATTATTTCTTTGTTTGCCTTTATATCCCTTAGCCCCTATGCTAAGCTCATCCTCGATAAACAGTAACAGTACCTCTCAACATCGTGACACCCTTTTTTTTAAGCCATTTCTGCTACATCGAAGAACCCAAACCTATTTCTATATGCTTTAATGTATTCAACCATGTCTTCATTTCTATATTTAACCTCTGTACCAACATTCACAAAATGACCACTGTAATGTAACTTTAAATCAAGGAAATCCACATGTGTGATACCATAAGCATATCTTTAGGGGTCATGAAAGTTCATAAATATTTCAAATGCATGAAACTTTTTATGCATGAAAGAATCAATTAAAAGTTTTAAAAAAGCTTATATAATGCCCTACATTCTTAGGAAGTAAAAAACCCCCTTTTCTCGTCCCTCATTATTGATGTCTTGTAATGCGAGGACATCACTAGTCTACAACAACCAATAAACTAATAAATTAGACCTAAAAAAACCTTTCAACTCACTTTAGGAATAATGGCTATCTCCTTCCTCTTGTCGATCGTCCCCAGGCGCTGTCACCTTCCTCAATGCTTTCTTTGACTTGTTTATTTCTGTTATAGGCAAAGAATAACAATTTGGGTAGACAAGAATGCTCACATTGATGATTTCTTCAAAGTTGGGCAACAAAAATAAGAGAAGAAGCCCCTTTCTTCTTGGAATTTCTCAAAGATGATAAAATGACATCATTTATGTTATTCCTTCCCTTCTCCAATCGTACATTTTCTTGTCAAAGATGACAAAATGACACAATTTATGTTATTCCTTCCCTTCTCCAATCATAAATTTTCTTCTCTTATGTGGCAATTCATGTCTCATTTTTTTATCATTAAATATTGCCACATCAGCGCCAACTATAGTCCCCTCATTAGGTTCTGGCTAAGTGACTCGATTTGGCAAAATTGGATGGTTTATGACTCGAATTGCCAAAATTTAAAGTTTATGTGAAAATTGATAATTTTTGTAATAGTTGATGATTTTTTTTGTAACTAATCCTAAAAAATATTTCAATCTATAAAATTTAAGTGAATTTAATTATATTTATATTAAATTATTATTGGTCAATTAAATATTTAATTTATTTTAATTTAATTAGATATAAATTAAATTAGATCCATTAATTTAGGACTTCAGTCAAAATTTGGTATTTATTCTAAGATGTCTTAAAAGCTAATGGTCACATATCTAATGACCAATTAAAACGCCTTCTATAAGAGTCACTGATAAAAGTTACTTTATCTCTTAGTCTTGTTATTCATGTATAAGAATTTTTTTTAAAAAAAAGACCTTTATAAATAAACTCTTTTCTCTTATTTCATACATCTGTAAAAAAAAAAAAAAAGAAAAAAAAGAAAAGAGGCTTCAAACTCTTTAAATTCATGACTCAAAACTCTCAAGTCTCTAAGTTCTCAACTTCCTAGTGTTCTTTTGCATCTACAAGGAGAAATTTCATCTTAGATACGAGATCAAGTTACATTGTCCTTAAATTATATTAATAATCTTCTTATCTTATTTGCTTTAAATAAAAGTTAGGTATTTATCTCATGAATTATTATCATTGAAAAGCAATTTGGGTGAGTTAGTTATTATCAGTACATGTATATTTTTCAAGTGCAAATAGAATGAAGTGGATATATAGGCATAAAGGTCATTAATTTGCCTAATAGATCAGAGTCAATCAAAATTTGATATATAGATTAAAAACTTGATAATCAAGGCAGAACTATTAATTATGTCAGTACGTATGTTAAAAAATAATCAATTAAGAAAAGAGAATTAAGAATGAGAGAAAAAGATAAAAAGGTTTGAGAAATATATGCATATTGATATGTGTGTGTTTAAAGTACAATAATAAGAAGTCTTGTATAAAGACTAATTATAATTATCCTAATCCTACTAATACAAGTAATCCTATGCTAATTAAGCATATGCAAGAGTTATTTTTAATTAGGTGTCTATTTATAAAAATTATAGACATATACAAGCATATAGGATTGCACCAAAATAAATATACATGACAAACCATACTTATGTCAATTAGCGCATAAACTTTAGACCATACACAAGCAATGCTTCCTATAATACTCTAATAGAGTCTTCACTATAATTGGAGAATTTATAAATAATGGATCCTTTTTAATCAACAATTTCATTATGGTTGATTATCACCCATAGTGTACTTTGGCCCTGATCAATCAATTCATTGAGTATCTCTCAAAACTTTGAAAATTCAATTGGTTGAGCGTGATAGTTAAATAAACAATGACAAATTGTTTGTCTGTAAGACCATACCTAATAACTATGAAAATGTGATCACCTGCTAAGTGATCAACGAAACAGGTCCAATACATGGTCAACTACTTTTTGCAGACGATGATAATAAGTTGTTTGCTTATTAGGTTAATAATCCCAATGATTGATTAATTACAAAAGAACAACTTATTGATCCAAAATTCTACTCATCCATATAGAATCTTTATCTCTATGAATGACTAATAGTCATACCACTATTTGTAAGAGAATGGAAAATCAACTTAACCATTCATTGACCTTTTTATCACTTATTATTTATCCATGCCTTAGTATTTTACTGTTTGTAAGAATAATAAAAGCTTAATAATTCCAACAATCACCATATGATGGTAAACGTCTCTAAAAAATTTTTAAATCTTCCTTCCAATAATATTTTGCATTTACCTTAGTGACATTTCACTTTTCCTTACCCTTACAAAATAAGGTTAGGAAGATTTATTTTCATTTTTACATTTCACAATAGCCCATAGCTTCTCTCCCTAAGATTCCATTGTAAAATCTATCAAATCATTAGGGTTTTAACATCTCAAGTATGCATTCTTCATGTTCCTAATGAAAATGCCAAAAAATCACCTTTCAATCCGTCTTTGCTAATTCGAGACATTTGAAATTCTATAGATGGGTAAATCTTGCAAAAGAAAGTCCTCATCGGCTATGAAAGATAAATACCAATAACCAATAGGATATCTTAAAAAATAATGAGGGGAATGAGCCAATATCAGGTACTCAGTCCTTCCTCTAAACTATTAAAATATTCCATAGGTCAAATCATTACATTACCTATTTTTGGCAAAAAATAGTTTTTCTAAGAATGATCAATCCTCCTATTTTTGGCAACAAATAGTCTTTCCAAGAATGATTGATCCTTTTAGGTTTAGTATAAAAACAAATAATGATTTATGGCTAAAATAGCCCAATTGCTGCATAGGTTATTGTCTAAAATGAATATCTATAATAGTTCAAAAGAACGACATATCCATTTTTAAATCATTAAAAAAGTATAGGAATATATGTCCTTTAACCAAATTATCATTTTAAAAGATCTCCTTAATGCCTTCATTTTTTAGTCAAGAATAGTCAATTACTTTTGCTTTAGATTTGGACTTATAACCATCACCTTACATGATTTGGCAGTTCTTTTTAATATTCCTGTTATAGGAGAGGATGCATTGATTGCATTACAAATTGATACTAGCAACTGCAACATCAATTTAACAAACTTTGTATGAGAGCCTGTATCGTCGCTATGCTTGAACAAGTGAAATTCTGCTTACGACTCCTAAGCTTTTATCAATCATTGAAGAGAGGGAGGGAGGGGAGGGGTTGATAGGACATAGGGGTCACACTTTGATACAACCCCGATTAATGGCACATGCATGCATGAATGGGGGTATCTAAGGGAAAACCTCTCAAAAGGTATAAACCCTTAAGGAATTAATTGGCTTGATGGGTAATACTTTGATAATACCTTGACTACTTAACTGGAGTTGCCACTTGACTTTAGTCATGACAACATTTTAGGCAAAAGGGTTTTGGTCTAAATAGGTCAATTAAAAGACCCATCCTATCGTCACCTAATCAAAGATTGTATTTGAGAATTTGTTATGACTTGGAGAAGAGGTTAGATACACTCAAATCACCCAAATTTTTGAATCTTGCCTTCAAGAATCTTTGGTTCACATGTATAAGTTTTATCCTTAACAATTATTTTGTCCATTTTAGTATGACCCTAAACATACACCTAGCGTATTTCCATACATCCATATCAATAATAACACATATAATCATTGACCATCTGGATGGAAATACATGACTAAATTAAAAGGAGTATTTATATAATCGCTTAAATGCACATATAATATGTAATAATTGACCCTTATAACCAACACTAAAAAGACAATTTAATACTTGAAATCAAGAAATAAACTATGAAAAGAGGTAGCCCCTATATCTAACTCTAGCAAATTGACATGTAAAGATAATATCATACTCATCATAAACAAATCACAAGGCATGTTATATGATACAAACAGCCAAGGCAAGTTAGTAAAGGATCCACTTCAACTTCAAGGCCCAATCATAAAAGGGAAGGCTAAAGAAGTTTAAGGATGTAATTGAAGCATTCATGCAACAAGGAATTACACTTTGATTAGCCCAAGAAGAGCAAAAGATGTGTGAAGCCAATTAAAAGCTGATAGGAGCTTAAACTCTTTAAATAGAGCATTTAACTTAATACAATAGAGCCCAACTTATAGAGAGCACCTAAACATAACCCAATTCGGCCAAGGCATGTAAAAAGAAACCCAAGGCATGTAAAAGGAAAACCAATTCTTGTAAGCAAGGAAATAAGGCCCAAAGTCAAAGATTATTGCAAGATTTCCTTAATTGGCAATATTTCCTAATGCCTTTAGGATTTCCTCATTAGGTTGAATCCTTTTCCTTTTCTATTTAGGAAGAGTTGTTCTTTAGTTAGAAAAGTATCTTGGTCTAATCTTATAGACCATTCATAATGTTTTTTTAGTTTTTCTATTTAGTTTAGGATTGCCTTTTCCTTATTACATTAGGAAATATTGAATTTTGTTAGGGAATACAAACCAAATCCTAATTGGTCTTAGATTAAGCATTGAAAGGCTATAAATAGTCATGTTCTGCCAAGAGGGATTAGATTCAATCAATATTATTATTGTTAGCAATTTTGCTTGTGAGATTAAATTCTCTTATTGAGTTCTTGAGTGGACTTGGTGAGATTGTTGAGTGAAGGCTTAATAATTTCACAAACTTGTTAATTTTGATCTTAAATTGGCTTGGTTAATTTAAGGTTTGAGTTAAGACAACTTTGAATCTTTATAACTTAGGTTGCTAGAAACAAGTTTTCTAGATGTCTAGTTGGGATTTGAAGATAAAAAACTCCAATATTTGGTTTGATAGATTTTGGCCAATTATTCTTTAGCATACGGGTAAGGATCAATCCAACCTTGTTCGTATCATTATATATGCCCCAAACTTATTGCCCTAATCATCAAAATATGCTCATTGATGAATAAAGAGATACATTATGTATCCACAATATATTCAAGATCATACAGTATGTGTGCAATTGGAAGTAAGACAAATTAACCATATATCCGTTATTGGTAGAATGTTGGGTGGAATTACAGGGTCCCAGGTGTTCATGACCTCACTTATATAGTCTCTAAATTTGATCAATATGTCAAGTGTAAAGGAGGGAGTAATCTTAGCCATGAAAGAAACTAGGATGTATCCTTTAGTGAAAGAGTATTATGGTGGCAAATTCAACAAAATGACTCAAATGGGTAGAATATAAAATGACTCAAATAGAGATTATTGGTGCCTATTCCTAACCCTAAGTGGTACATTTTATAACTTATGCCATAGAGATGGAGGGAGGACAAATTTGGCCATGTGAAAGACTAATTAATCCTTTTCAAAGATTGTATTGATGATTATAATGTAAAGAACTAAGAAAAATACATCAAATAAATAGAAAATCAAAAGGAATCTAGGGGTCATTGGCTTTTTGATATGAACAAGGTTGGATTGGTCCTTACCCATATGCTAAAGAATAGTTGCCAAAAATCTATCAAACCAAGTATTAGAGTTTTTGATCTTTAAATCCCAACTAGACCTCTAGAAAACTTGTTTCTAACAACCTAAGTTATAAAGATTCAAAGTTGTGTTAACTCAAACCTTAAATTAACCAAACTAATTTAAGATTAGAATTAACAAGTTTGTAAAATTATTAAGCCTTCACTCAACAATCTCACCAAGTCCACTCAAGAACTCAAGAAGAGAATTTAATCTCACAATCAAAATTGCTAACAATAATAATATTGATTGAATCTAATCCTTCTTGGCAGAATATGAGGGCTATTTATAGCCTTACAATGCTTAATCCAAAATCAATTAGGATTTGGTTTACATTCCCTAACAAAATTCAATATTTCGTAATGTAATAAGGAAAAGGCAATCCTAAACTAAATAGGAAAACTAAAGAAACATTATGATTGGTCTACAAGATTAGACCAAGATACTTTCCTAACTAAAGAACAACTCTTCCTAAATAGAAAAGGAAAAGGATACAACCTAATGAGGAAATCCTAATGGCATTAGGAAATATTGCCAACTAAGAAAATCTTGCAAGAATCTTTGACTTTAGGCCTTAGGCTTATTTTTACATGCCTTGGCCGAATTGGGTCATGCTTGGTTGCTCTCCACAAGTTGGGCTCCATTGTATTAAATTAAGTGTTCCATTTGAAGAGTTTAAGCTCTCATCAGCTTTTAATTGGCGTCCCACATCCTTTGCTCTTCTTGGGCTAATCAAAGTGTAATTCCTTGTTGCTTGAATGCTCTAATTACATCCTTAAACTTCTTTAGCCTTCCCTTTATGATTGGGCCTTGAAGTTGAAGTGGATCCTTTGCTTTAGCCTTGGCTGTTTGCATCATAAAGAAGAAAAAAAAACTTGCCATAATATCAAAAAGGACCAAGGAGTTGATAACAAGGAGAAGAGAAAGAAGAATCTGAAAAAGTCATCTTCCTATCATCATAAGGAAAAGAAGAAGAGCTTTAAGGCTACTTGGGATGATGAATCAAGTGATGAAGAAGAAGATGAAGTAGCAAACTTTTGCTTCATGGCGCAAGAGGACTCCTCTAAAGAGGTAAGTACTTCTCCACACTCTTATGATGATTATGATGCATTTGAAGATATATATGATGAGCTTTTAGAAGCTCTCACTTTGAAATGTGACAAATATAAGTCACAAATGAAAACTTACAAGAAAAAAATGTTCCAAGGTAGAGGATGAATTTAAATCCTTAAATAATCTTGTAAGTGAATTAAGGACTTCAAATGAAGAACTCAAAAAATCTGTTAAACGTTTTTCAAATTCATCTTCATCCCTAACCTCCTTGAGAAAGGAAAATGACTCCTTAAAGGGTGAAGTCATTGAGCTTAGAAATTCTATTTCTAAATTTCACAAGGGAAAGGAAGCTTTTAATACAATTATTGTATCTCAAAGACCTCATTTTGTTAGACATGGTCTGGAGCTTCTTCATTTACATCTTCACTCACTACATTTATTAGAGCATCAACACCTCAAACTTCAAGTATTAAGGTCATGCAGAAGAGAGGTGCTCCTATCATTAAGGCACCTATGCCTAAGGGCAAAGGGAAGAGCCTCTAAGGCTTAAAGATCAAATTATGCTTACATTTATAATAAGAAGCATGCTTAACCACACAAACACAAAAAATTATCTTCTACTCCTAATCACTCTTGCACTTGCATATATTCTCATCACCAATGTATTAGAAGGACGCCTACTCATACTAAGGTTATGCATAGGAGAAGATTCACAAGTCTAAGCTCCAATGTCATTATTGTATAAGACATGCATCAATGTATTTTGCCACATTAGGAAGGCACACCTCAAACTAGAGGACCCTTCCAAGACTTTAAGGACCTAAGTATATTTTGGTACCAAAGCAAAGTGTTTAATATTGTAAGATGGGGACTCATTCACTAAATTCTCATCATGGAAAATCTAAATGTGAATGGAGATTGCTAATAAAAAAGGAATAAAGTTTCAAATGGTTATTTGGTATCAAGCCATTGATACTAAACTTGTAATGTGTCTCTTATCTCTTATGTTTTTAACTTAATATATTTATGCATACATTTGGGGGGCATTTTATTGCTTGATATATTTATGTGTTGACATGTTTGATTTGATTTGATTGATTGTGTAATGAGTTGAATCAATTCATTTTGCATTTGAGGTTTTTTACATTTCAAATGTTTAAATCAATCATAAAAAAATCCTATGCTCTATACTAGGGCCATATATGAAAATTCTTAAATTTCTAGTCCTAGTTTGTATGTTCAAGCATTTTAAATGTTTGAATTATTTTGCATTTATGTTTTCTTTATATATAAAATTTCCATGCAATTTATGTTTCATCCATTTTTCTTCTTATGTGACATATTATGATCAATTGTGCAAAATTACTTATGTTTACTATTCTAATTTGGGTTTGTACAATGGTCATTCCCTCTCATATTCCCCATTATCTCTCTTATTTCCTCCTATTTCCTCTCTTTTTTATCTTAACAAAGGGGGAGAGATAATTGACTGAATATACAAAGAGCGAACATACAAAAAGGGGAGATAAAATGGAACTACATTTGTAATAAACTAAGATAATGATCCCATTAGAATAACTAAGGGGGAGTATGGATTTAAGGGGAGTAATTTCATACTCATGATTTGAATCTCTTCAAAATCATTCTCTTAGGAACATGCATAATTGATTATTTATCCTTTGCATATTCAATCTAGATTGTTAAAATAAAAAAAGGGGAGATTGTTGGACTAGGTTGTGCAAACCTAAGTCAAGACTCTCTTTTGATCTTGACAATATAGATTGAAAAGTTCTAATATCAATTTTAAGTGTTGTTTTTGTAGATATTAAGATAAAATCTCATTAAGAGTTGAATAAAAGTGTTTAGAAGAAAAAAAACTCCAAGTGTGAAAATCGCCTTCGAAATTAGCAACTGCAAATTTTGAAGTGATCGTAAATTTTGAAAAAAGTATTGTTGAGATTCAAAAGTCGTGACCATGAATTTCAACAATGACCACAAATTTCAGAAACAACATCTCCATATTAAATAAATTATTTCACGGTGACAATCGCATCCAAAAGGAAAATAGCGACCATGAATTTGAAGTAGCAACCGTGAGTTTTAAGATCCATTAGAAAGATCCAATAGCTAGTTTTTGAAGAGATCGATAGTTTCATGCCACATGGACTAGCCATTAGACACAGTTCAAAATTAGTGATCGTGAATTCAGTCTCGACCGCGGATTTCATCTGACAAGCATTTAATACAAGATATGTCTAGCACAACTTGGAAATTTAGGCATAGTTTCTTTGTAACGTCTCTTTAGTGGTTATTGCCTATAGATACACCACCAAATAGACTTGAATGCTAGAGGATAACCATTTGATTGTGCCAACACTCTTGCAAAGTTAATTCACAATTTTAATTTTTTTATTTCTTTGTACATAGTTTGGTGTGAGCTTTAAACACCTTGGGTTGGGTTTGAGAGTAAGCCCTTGCATGGAAAACTCTTGTTTAGGTTTGAGAGTGAGCCTTAGAATACTCTTGCATTGGGTTGAGTGTTAACCTTGGGAAAACACTTGTAAGATTTGGTATAAGCCTAAAACACTAAGTTGGGTGTGAGCCTTGAGAAAACACTTATAAGGTTGGGTGTAAGCCTAAACAATAAGTTAAGTATGAGCTTGTAAAACACTAGTGATTGAGTGAAACACCCAATTGGTGAATTACGGAGTGGATGTAGGGTTGGTTAATACTTGAACCACTATAAAACTCGTGTTCATTTTTCTCCTACTTTTTCTCTAATCTTTCAATTATATGTGTGCTTCCTCAAAAGATCAAATTTGCCACCAATTCGACCCTCATCCCCTTCTTAGCGCACTTGGGCTAACAATTACAAAACACCTTATCCTTATATCTACCAATAGAAAATGATATCAACACTTGCTTAGTTACTTTTACTTATCCATATTGTTTAGCCATTACAAGTTATAACATTCAGGATGTTTCATGGTTGGTAAATTCAGCCTTTCAACTACATAGGTACTAGTCGCATTAGTGCAATTACCACCATCAATAATAGCAATACATAAATTACCATTTATTCTATACCTAAAACGAAAAATATTTTCCCTTTGAATTTGATCATCCTTAACTTCCACACATAAAGAACAACTAGCCATAATAATAGTCTTACTAGTTACCTCATTGGGATCTTCAAAATCATCATCACTAGCATGTTCTAATGGTGGCATCTTGAGGTCAGTTTCATTGTCATCTTCCTCATCATCACTTGTTATCTCTTCATCACGTAGAACCATGGTCCTCTTATTAGGACAATCACATGCCATGTGTCCTCTGCCCTGGCACTTAAAGCATATAATTGAACTTGGCCTTTTAGAGGGTTCGACCTTAGTATTGGAGTTGGGCTTGTTTCATCCTTCCTTTTTAGGAGGTTAATTCTTAGGCCTATTATTGGCTTATCACCACTTTTAAACTTGTTAGTCCAAGAAACTGAATTAAAATTGGGCTTAGAATGTTTACTTTTTATGTTGCCTTTCCACCAAAATTGTAAAATAGTACAACTCCTCTAAAGTGTCATATTGTTTTAGCTCAACGCTATTGGTGATTTCCCAATTAAAACTAGCAAGAAAATGTTCCAAAGTTTGCTCTATAAGCTCTTCAAGTTCAACCCTCATCAAGGCGATTTCAAGATCTTGATTGTAATATTCCACACTTGATACGAACAAGGTTGGATTAGATTCCTTACCCATATGCTTGAGAATAGTTGCCCAGATCTATCAAAACAAGTATTAGAGTTTTGATCTTCAAATCCCAATTAGACCTCTAGAAAACTTGTTTCTAGCAACCTAAGTTATAAAGATTCAAAGTTGTGTTAACCTAAATCCTAAATCAACTAAGCCAATTTAAGATCAGAATTAACAAGTTTATGAAATTATTAAGCCTTCACTCAACAATCTCACCAAACCCACTCAAGAACTCAAGAAGAGAATTTAATCTCACAAGCAAAAATTGCTAACAAAAATAATATTGATTGATTGTATTCCTCTTGG
>CATIWR010507505.1:0-11118 GCA_949677035.1 Omphalea diandra | reverse complement strand
TAAGAATCACAATTTGTTTGCTGTCGTAGTCATACACAGCAGAAGACACATAAATCACAAGCAAGAAAGAAGAACACAAGAACAGATGGTCCACAAGACCCTTCCAACTAGTATTAACATCTAGCCAGTTTGGAGATTGTGTTAATCACATACTGATGTAGAACCAAGAAGACACTCTAAATATAAGTGAAGAAAAAGATGCTCTAAAAAGTGAAGAGAGCTTCTAATAATAATTATATAGATACCATTAAAACTCATAACCCTAATAAAAAGTCAAATACCAAAAAATACCCTAATTAATTAAAATACCAAGCGAAGTCTAGTCTACAATTTTTTAAAATATATTAAACCAAAAATATTTAATATATGGTCCCCCCCTATCACATAACTAGGAAAAACAAGACAAGGGTAGAATAAGAACAAACATTGCATGTACTGGATCATTTTAAACAAAAGTTAACAAGGGAAAACCATTTGCTGTTGTCAGAATGAACTTAAGTATTCCTTCACAGAGTTTTTTTATCTATCTTATTTCTCTCAATTTCATCAATATAAAAAAAGAAAAGCATGGTGCTGGATATAGACCTGCACATATAGCTCAGGCACACTCCGACCCTCTGGTTCCAGAAAAATCTGATGCGAATCTTTATCTTGAAATCTCACAATCTGGAAAAGAAATATATTAATAGAATAAAGACATTTTGACCGAATAGTATCTGCTCAATGAAGACTAAAACATTGTGTGAAAGTAGAAAATGTAGCAGCAACAGCAAATTATTTTCCAATCACTAATTATCTTGAAATCTTACAATCTACAAAAAATATAAAAGCGTAAATAGACATTTTCACTGACTCGGTATCGCCTTCATGAAGACTAAAACATTGCATGAAAGTAGAAATACACCAGCAACAGCAAATTATTTTCTCATCACGAATTATCTTTTTGTAGAAACTATAGAAGACTGCAGAATTATATCAATACATTATTATTGGATGGTTTAAAGCCCCCCGCATAATCAACCACTTCACTACACTAAAAGAATGAGGTCCACAAATGTAAATAACAGGGATAATAAATCAGTCCATTAGCTCCAATCCTCTTTCTTTTTTTCTTTTCCCCTCTATTGCATTCATTTTCTGATGAGTTCTGTTGCTATTTCATTACCACCAAAATGACCTTCATTCAGGTGATGAATAAAAGTTAAGAGGAGGACTGGGAGGAAAGGGGGGAGGGGCAAAGAACTACATAGAGGGAAGGAAAAAGTAATCAGGAAGCGATACTGCTAAAATAAAACAGTAGAATTTAGGATAAAAAATTTCATAAACCAGACATGGAAAGCAATAAAAGATACTATCTTAATCATAAATGACACTGCTACAAGAGATGAGATAAGCACAAAAAGATGACTTTGGTAATTCATTTACAGAAAACAGTTTTTAGTTATTCAGTGGAAGAGGTGTAACTCATTTTAGATAAAGAAAACTTTTCTTGATATCATAAAGTAAGAAGATGATAGCACTTAAAAAGTGCTTTCTACAATGCCATAAAGGCATTGTATTTCCAATGCCTCCATATTACAGAACCAATCATTCCAAAAGTAATTTATCCATCTTTTTATGTAATTTCCTAATGAAAAAATTACAGAATGATATATTATAAAATATAAATCAGTAAAATAATTACTCATTTTAATGCAAAATTTCATAGTGCATTCAGTTGTATAACTTTTTAATTCATAAAAGCAATTTCTATTCTATTCTGTAACTTTTTTTAATGAAAAGATTACACAGCTCTATGTTATAAGCTTACAAAATTCAATGAACAAGTTATTTATTTGAATGAAAAATTACACAATGTATTCAGTTATATAAGTTTATATTAGCTTGAGTAACATATCCATTGCCGGATCTGTTGCACATCTTTTACAGGTATGTCAATGAGCTATATAATTATAGGAATAGGCTACAATTGAGCACTGGCATTTCTTTTACAGCGACAAGTTGGTATACTTTCACAGAAATTTTAAAAAAAAATGGCATAGTTTTAAGATCTCTGGTAATTTCTTGGTTGTGTCAAGTTATAGGAAAATGTTTGAGAAGACATGACTTTCTCTATTCTGAAGGATGCTGTGACACCCATTTTGTGCCCTTCTATGATCTTTCAGTTATCATATGGTAAAAAAAGAAATAATTTTTTTTAGAAAAAAAAAAAAGATGTATCTAAAGAGATATAAACTACATATTGTACCTTATCTTCGATAGAAGGGCAGTATCTAGGCCCCTTTGCTTCTACCCATCCTCCATAAGTGGGAGTTTCATGCAAGTTCTCCTTTATAAGTTGATGAGTGGTTTTTGTAGTACGTGTCAGATAGCAACACAGTTGTTCCCTTTCGACATGTACATCAGGATCAAAACTAAACCAGCTGACCTGTTAAACATCAACTGACAATCAGACTATAACCACAAATACTAACTACAAGAAAAGATCATTGTAATTTCTGTCATCTAAACAAGATCCAAAATTACTTGGTGCCAGTGACATTCAGAGAAACAGTTCTAGTTCAGCAAACTGCACACTGCCTATCGAAGCAAAGAACTAAATCTAACTAGTGTTCAGGAACTTGTCAATCCTGTAGTGGCATGAATGGCAACAAGTAATAGTTGTCAATTTAACCAGTACCTTTGAAGCTGGTATATGATAGTTGCCACTAATATCCAGTGGCATTTCATTCATAAAACCAAGTTCTCTCAGCAAGTGATAGACTATATCACCATGCAGACAATGAGGGCTCAAATCCTACCTGGTAATATGGACACCAGAGACAGAGGAGCTGGTAATCAATGTGGCATCGTTGCGACGGAAAAACAACATAAACAATGATCTTCTAGTCTATATGCATAAGCAAACTTTTAAGCCTCATTTGAAATCTCGAATTACGAGAATGTAATCTACTGAGCCTACATTTAAGATTAAATGGGAGGACCTCTTCATCCCCATGCTGAGGTTCCAAGCCAGAAAAATCTACAGTACGAATGTCCACACGTGCTGGGGTTCCAGTTTTTAACTGATCAGTTTCAAATCCAAGGCGTTGCAAGTTCTCAGTCAGTCCTCGTGAAGCTGACTCACCAGCCCTTCCTGCAGGCATAGAAGTTCTACCAACCCAAATTTTACCATTCATAAATGTTCCAGTTGTGAGAATAACCGAAGAAGCATAGAAATTCATCCCAAAAAAAGTGCAGACACCTTCCACGTTGTCATTCTTTCCTAGTAAAATATCTGTTACCATCGCCTCTCTAATAGAAAGCTTTGGAGTGCTGAAATTGCAAGTAAATCACATTGATTAGTAGATGGACACTCAAACATTAACAAATACAGTCTGAACAGAAAACAAACCAGCAAATGGGAATAAACCAATCACAGTTGAGCTATTGAATTTAACTGAGTTATGGAGAAAAGCTTTGTGTGTATATATTCTTGTGTGTGTGTGTGTGTGGGTAATATAAATATATACACAAATACACACACCTGAATTAAGGAAAAGCATGATAATGATTAGTTATATGGAAGAAGATTTCAACAAAATTGATTTTAAAATTTAAAAATGAAAAAATATATATATCACATCCCCTTTTATTGGCATCAACGTAAGCACTGGTGAGATCAACAATTGATAAACCAATGCATCAGAAAAGTGAACAATTCAATTTTTCAAGTCTATTTCTTTACCTTTTTAATACTGAAGAAATTTCATCTTAATTATCATATAGCAAAATATTTTTTCATAGTGCAGGAGATTAGGGATCAAATTCTTATCTTCATTAAATCCCCATCAAATTCAATAGACCACAGAAAAAGGGGAAAATAAATCAACCAACCTGATCTCTGGGTTTAGCAGGTATAAATCTTATTTGACAGAAACATTCTTTACATGAAGTGCCAGGCTTTGATACATCAAAAGCCATGTTACTCAAAGTTGGACATAGGTATTTTAAACATACCCACATCTGATAAAAGCATGCTCACTTTTTGACATGTGAATTGGAGAGCTTTGGCTTGAAGTAATTTGTGTGTAACTTATCACTCACATTGCAAGGGTGATATTTCCATGATTTGGACCCATGATCTCCATATCACATTGAAGCATCCTCATAGACCTTACTGCTCCACTAAGGTCCACCCTCAATTTCACAGACTAAAATTAAATAATAATAACAATAATCCTCTATCTTCTCTTAATCTCTCTTTTACAGTGCAGTACAAGTTTCTTTTTTTTTTTTTTTTAATATAGAACTAAAAATATAGCATTTATTTAGCCAGAATAGACACTTCAGCATTGCATGAAAGTTTTGAAAGTGACGGAAAAGAGGTTAAAAGGGTGAAGTAATAAAATGAATGGAAAGTAATGGAATGTTAATTACCTTTACCTTGTTTGAGAGTTTTAAAAAAATAATATAAAGGAAGCAATAACATTAACCTTATTTGGGAGTTTTAAAATATAAAAAGAGAATTAAAAAAATCAAATTAACAATTATATACAAGATACAAAATATTACATTGAGCATTTAGTAATTATTAAAATATTACCAAAGTTATATTTGTCTTATTATATATTTATTTTTAATCTCTTTTTTATTTCATTGTCTATCCTCTAATTAGGAGTTGAAGAAAAATGGGTTTAAAAAGTTGAAGGATATAAAGAATTGACCTTCGTTAACTTTCCCTTCCCATTAAAATTGTACTCCAAACAAAGTTAATTATTTACATTCATTTTCATTTCATCCTTTAACTCCTATTAACTCACTCTCATGCAAGTTGTTAGTTAGTAGCTTCACAATGTAAAGAAGAATAGCAATCAAACAATTTCCAGTACTTATCCTTTAAAATAAGATGTTTGCTCACTGTATCTGCTATACAGACACATGCATACACATATCCAAAATTGCCCATGGAACAATTAGGCTTTGTATGGGAGATGTAGAGGTGATGGAAAAAAGGTTAATAAGGATGAAGTAATGAAACGAAAAATAATAGAATGTTAATTACCTTTACCTTACTTGGAAGTTTTAAAAAAATAATATGGAGCTAAAAGGAAGCAATAACATTAACTTTATTTGAGAGTTTTAAAATATAAGAGAAGATTTAGTTAAAAAAATATTAAATTGACAATTGTATCCAAGACACAAAATATTGCTCGAGTATTTAGTAATTATCAAAATATTTCAAGGTTGTATTTGTCTCATAAAATATTTCATTTTTAACTAATTTTTCATTTCATCGTCTACCTCAAATTAGGGGTTAAAGAAAAATAAACTTAGGAGCTTAAATAATGTAAAAAATTAACCTTCATTAACTTCTCTTTCCCTTAAAATTGTACTTTTAAACAAGGTAAATTATTTACATTCATTTTCATTTCATCCTTTAACCCTCATTTAACTCACTCCCACGCAAGCTCTTAATATAGACCAAGAAAAAACTATTTAGAAGAGTCCACATGCAATAAAATATCAGCAAGATCTATCCAACACCTTTAAATGATGACACTGGATGATATTTCTTGTAAGCTCCATCAAAGCAATTACATAGGTACATGAATAACTATAAAATGAATAGAATTAAATTTATTAACTTGCCTCTCCACTGTCTTTTTCATTTGAATAGCATACTCCCTTTTGTCAGTTTGTGCACGCAAAGCTCGAACTGCTGGACCTCTTGAGATGTTCAGTACACGCTTTTGTAAGTAGCACCTAAAGCATGAAATGAAAATGGCAGTTACTGGTTAACTTTATCATCATATTAACCTCACTCTTTTCTTAATTTATTAACAGCATAGCTCCTTATGCAGTAAACTAACACCCTTCGTCAGCTAACCCTTTACAAGATTACCATCATTGATCCAATAGAATTTATAAGTGTTATAGCTAGGGACATATTAGATATCAAGTCATTTCATTGTTTCTCATTCGATCCAAATCCCACCGAATCAAGATGTTGAAACATTTGAATTTTGGATAGATCCAAAAATATTGGATATCCATATAATCACAAGGAGAGTACATTTAAGACAATTTTGCAATTAACTTCAGGGTAACAATTATATAGAATATAATATACACACATACATGTACATAATATTCGGATCAGTCGGACATCCAATGGGGTTTAAAATTTGATATCCTATCTCAATCCAACTATCTGAAATTTTTAAAAACACTAACGCTAATTCAATCATACCGCATCGGTTATCCTTTCTTTTTTCAATTTATTTGTTTTCCCTACCTACAACAAATCCAAGACACAACACAACCACGTCAAAAGACTCACAACCATGTTGCCTCACACACATCATCACAACTAAGGCCTTATTAGTGAAAAATTCACCTCCTCCTTTTAAACAAGGGAATGAGCAAAATCCATCAATTTGTTAGTGACTAGCTTAGAATTAATTTGGGAAAACTGTCATCATGATGCAATCCAAAAGAAAAAGGTCCGACAATTCTTTTATTCAATTATCAATTTTTGATAATTCAGTTTTTCTTCTAAATTAATTATAGTCAAGTATATTATCTAACTTCCATTTAGGAAGTTTAGGGCGTTATTGTTTTAGGAACTTTTGACTTTCACTAGGAATTTATTGGCAACTTATTTAGCAAGTTTATGGATTCTTATTTACAAAGGAATCCTTGATGAATAACAAAAAGTAATCTCTACAACTATATGGAACTTTCTTATTTTTTTAAGGTTTTTTATGATAGAAGTTGTGTTTATTGATTTGTTATGAAGACTCGTGTGCATGCTTTCCTCTTTTTCTTTTTTGTTCTTCCTCTTCTCATGGTCTCTCGACAACTACCAATTGCTCTACTTCTTAGCTCTAATCATCACCAATTCCAGCTCTTGGCCTGCCTTCCTTCTTCTTTGATTTCCTCTCTACAAATTTGGGATTGAGATATTTTTTACAACCTAATGTATTTAGAAGGCTTTTCTAATTGGAACTAAGCATATTTGAATATCTTCTTAATTGTTTTTTATTTCATTCTGACATGGTATTTTGTATATATTTCATTGCATAGTTAATCCTAAAAAATGTTCTATTCTGGATAGCTGCATCTTATTCTCACTCATAGATTCAAGAAAGCTTGCCCTCACTGCACCACATTTTGGACTTAGGATGTTTTCCATTTCTGCTTTCATTCCAAAAACTGGAGTAATGTACTGCAAATAACAAATATTGCAGCAGATGTAGCTATAGGGCTACCATTTCAAATATCATACTTAAATTCTCTAGATGATGTATTACAACAACCAGCAACATAAGCAAGACTAACACTAACATTCTATTAACTATATTATATTTTTTGACATTACCTATCAGCAGCCTTTCCGATTTCACCACCAAGGGCATCCACTTCATGAACTAGTTGTGATTTTGCAGGTCCACCCACTGCTGGGTTGCAAGGCTGTATTAAACACAAATTGGTAAGAGTATTTTTCAAGCACTAGTTTGTTTTACTTTCATGTGTGTGCACATGCATGCATGCTATGGGTATCCCAGAGATAGAGAGTCTGCTAGCACACACAAATATTGCTAAGTGATAAACAGTTATTTTGCAACATCATATATACCCACAAGATAACCCTAAAATAATAATAATAATAATAATAAAACTTTAAATGTAAAAATATGTGGGCTTCCAACCAAGTGGCTAATTAGTTAGCAATGCTTAGAGAATGGCTATATTCATTGTTACATTATTTTAATAAGTTTGCACCGCATGGATTTACTTTTGGCTGGAAGTCTCTGATAAAAATATTAATTAGGTCTGTGTGCTAATTGGAATTCATCCTTACAGCAACTATGAATTTGGTTCAAAAACATTTAGGCAACTTTTCTTCCAGTGAAGACTGCAGCATACAACAATGACTTAGAGCACTAATAAAAAAAAAAAAAAAAAAAAAGTTGCCAGAATGAAAACCTGCCATGCTATTCGATCGATATCTAGGGTGAGAAGAAGAGTTTTTGCTCCTAAACGAGCAGATGCAAGTGCGGCTTCACAACCTGCATGTCCACCTCCAACCACAATGACATCATATCTTTCATCATTTTGTCCAACATGACTGCTCCAATCTGCAAAGTGTTGAAACAACAAGTGCTGTGTCATTTAGAGATACAAAAAACTTTTTCTAAATGCCAGCAACATCAAATCTGTGGATTGCTTCATCTAAACTAATATAAGGCAAGTTACAATTGATCCAAGATAACTCCATGAAGCCTTAATTCCCAAACTAGCTGGGATTACATATATGAATATATATCCTTCATTTACCCAAGTGTTGGGGCTATGTCTGTAGAAATTTTCTTCCTCACCACTTCCCTAATTATCTTAGGTCTCGTACAACTTCAATGTGACTAACTTCTCATACTAGTGCATTTGCTACCCTACAATGCACGTGTCTAAACCATCTCAATCAGCCATATTTCAAATTCAAACCATCCAACCCAAGCAATTACAACTACAAATATCAATATATGTGCAATTTGTCATGGGCTAACATGCATGAAGAGTAAAAGGGACATTTTCAAATTTTAATTCTATATAAAATTCTAGGATGTGACAACTGAACGTTCTTAATTTCTTCTTCTGCCACTTCAATTGCTCCTCTCAACAGTTCTGTCCAGAGGGTGTCACCTCCAGCTTCCTACAAATACATTTATTCATTATATGATCTTTCATTAATATTTTCACATATCCATGTTATAAATTTCATATTTACTACAATAGATCAGTGGAGCAGGGACATGTTTCTTCACTGCCAGGCACTAGAACAACTTTTCTGTCTCCTAAAATTCCCTCTTCAACTTAGCTAATACCTGAAATTTTTTTTTATCATGCAGGACTCTTGTCACAACTATCCATTGCATCCAGGGTAATGTCATCCTATAATTGACATTCTCCTCGCTCGTGATATTCCTTTGTATAACATAGAACCTAAAACGTGGAAATGGGCGCTTTGCAAAACATATACATGAAATAAAAGTGGAAGAACTCAGTTTTATAATCTTATTTTGTGAATTAACTGATTGATTTGAACAAGAAAACCCACCCATAATTCCAATTGCATTGCTTTGCAGTCTATTCTTTACCTACATTCTCTATAACTGAACTCAACCAATAAATAGAAGCAATTTCCAAAACCGAAGCCATATATTTTCGATCAAATCCTAGTACAAATCGGACACAGTTCCAAATGAACTTATAAAAAATAATAAGTTAGTGATAGCTCATTATAAATAAATAATAAAAGCCGACTGCATCAGAGATTGAAAAAGAAATTCTAAGAAATGACTATAGAGTTGAGTGAAACCAGGAGAGCTCGAAGCGGAGACAACGGAGAAGTGGCGGTTGCCGAATAATGCAGGGCTACGGTGGAAACTGCAGCGGAAGGGGAAGGCAAGGGCTTCGCGAACAATGTGAGAGGAGTGAGAAAAGAAAGGGGACAAAAGAGGAAAGTGATGACGGGTAAGGCGAGACAGATGGGGAGTGAGGGTTGTCATTATTTTGTTATTAGTCACGGTGGCGTAGGAAACCAGGTCGTGCCTGCAGGAGGAAGGCGGAAGTGACGGATAAGAAATGAGTGGACACAGCAAAGACCGGTTTTGGGTTTGAAATCGGACCGAAAGCGATCCGTATCGAACTAGAATTGGGCCTAAACAGATGAGCACTATTTTAATTGAACCTTAAAAAAAAAAGTTATTGTTTATTTTGAAAGAAATTGACGAAAAAGTATAATTTTTAAAAATAACAATTTTCTTCATATTTAGTTATAAGAAAATCCAAAGTCAAAATAAATTTGTTCTTTTTTTTTTTTTTACCATTCAACTTTTTTTAATACATATGAAGTAAATGAAAACCAGGTCAGCAAATGTAACTTTTTTAGAAAAGTTGAGAAATATTTTGTAAATTATTTTTATTTTTTAAATAAATTTAGTTAATAAGATAATACTTTTATATTAATAAATTAGAGATAAAATAGTATTTATCACTTACTTTTTTGAAAATTAATAAATGAACTAAACATGATTATGATACTCTTCTCTTAAAAAATATATGAAATAACTTTTTAGGAAGTATAATTTATAAAAAATTGTTTCCATAAAAGTGAATAACTTCTATAAAAGTGAATAATTTCATATCAAATAAAACTTAAATCTAATCATCATAATTTGGTAAAACAATTTTGACAAATTCAATTATTTCAATTTGATTTAATTTTAAAAAAATAAAAAAAACTAATCAGTCAAATAATTTATTTACTTATTTATAAATATTTATAGGCCTAATGACTTAAAACTTCAAAATTTATTTAAGTTTATAATTTTAACCAAAAGCAATTTAACCAAAGCAATAAATGTTATGATTGAGTATGATGTGGATAAATTAAAGTCATATATTTTGTCACACCTAAAAAATATATATCTATTCATACCCATTTAGACAAAAAAAAAAGCAAGGAAGAGGAACCACATGGTTGATCTCTCTTATTCTATGCTAAAGTTTTTCATTAAGGAAAAAAGAGAATAACAAAGGAGACAAAAGAAACGCTTGTCTCAAAAGAAGCTCACAACAAGAAACAAGAAGAAGATAACTTTCCTTACCTAGAAAATTCACCCAACAAGTTCTCAAAGATCACTTTCTTGCCTCTCACCCAAGTTTTTACCCTACCTATCACCCTATTAGAACTAAGAAGACAATCATCCTATACTCACTAAATTACTCATAAAATCACAATCAGTATCATCCTTGTTAGAAAATATTAGATATATCCAATGTCTATTCCATTAAAACTTGGTATTCCTCTTATTTTGGGAAGTCTCACTCACTCGTCTTATTTCAACATCATAAATGCATAAGGTGAATGTTTTAGAATAAAACTAGGACCTATTTACTTCCTCTTCTCCATCTCTTTCTTTGTTTTTTTTGTTCTCTATTTGTCTCTGTTTTTAGTATTTTTTTTTGAAAAATCCTTTGTTTAGAGCCTTTAAAGGTTTATGTAGATCATTCTTAATCTATGCAAATACATTGATTAATATATATATATATATATATATATATATATATATA
>CATIWR010507470.1:0-16971 GCA_949677035.1 Omphalea diandra | reverse complement strand
GTGAATACTGAAAAATATGAGTAACAGACAAATTTTCCTCAGGAAAAGGCATGTTAATGGTCATATTTTTGAAAAACTAACCAAAATTCGCGTTGGAGAGCAATTTTCGTGACCGCAAATTGACATTTGACAACCGGGTGAAATTGACTTGTAATTCGTGACCATGAAGAAGAAATAACAACCGTGAATTATGAGTCAGCATGGATAAGTATGAGAAAATTTTGAAAACATGTGATCCACTAGAAATAAATAATAAACATGTTCATACAATCATCACTCATGCATAACATACATAACAATCAATCATAGGATCAAAATTTTCACTTTAGGGAACTTCCATCAAGCATTCATAATTCTCTCTTAATGAAGTTCATCCTTTCTTCATTTAGGAGTTTAGTGAAAATATCTACAAGTTGATGATTTGTGTCAATAAATTCTAACACAACATCACCTTTTTGCATATGATCTCTAAGAAAATGATGTCTAATATCCATGTGTTTACTTCTAGAGTGTTGGATGGGATTCTTAAACAGATTAATAGCACTTGTGTTATCACATTTAATAGGAATGTGATCAATCACTTTGACAAAATCCTTTAATTATTGTTTCATCTAAAGGACTTGGGTGCAACAATAACTCGCAGCCACATACTCGGCTTCCGCGGTGGATAAAGCAACTGAAACTTGCTTTTTACTAAACTAAGAAACTAGGCAAAAATAATTTGACATCATATACTTTGCTTCAATGTTGATTCATTGGTTGATATGATTGGTAATTGTTTCATAACTTTATGTGTTGGATATTTTGGATGTGTTAATTCATTATGTAATTATGCTTTTCTATGCCAAATTGCTTGAATTAATCATCTTAATATTATGTTGATCACATTTAGTGTGGGCCAATACTTCTTTCTTATTGATTTTAAAAATGACTTATAGGTCACAACTAAAATTATCCCTTTGTGATCACTATTTACATGTCAACCTTGAATTTTTATGTTTTTGTCAATTCATTATTACGATCTAAGATTGCCACTGTGAAATTTTTCAAATTTCAAAATTTTTTGACTGTTGACTTCTCTAATTTCAAAGGAGATCTTATTTGTTACTCATAAAATTCATAATCGGTGATCGTTATAAGCATGTAACAATCGTGAATTTTTGTAACCACATGGCATTGATTGATTTAAAAATCAAATAGTGCCTAATCTTCATTTAATGCATTTGTTACTATTTTCTTACCATTTTACTTACTTCTCTACTTATATAAGCCATCTTCACACACTTTTATTTCATTTTTATCATCCTCTTCATCAACCCTCTCCTTTCCTCTTAATCTCTTTCAATTCTCCTAATTTATACTCTCATAGTAGCCAAAAAGCTTATTAGAGCAGAAAAGGGGAAGGGAATTGCCCAACTTCAAAGTGCTCATCAACTTCATCTAATTAAAGGGATCGTTAAAGAAGAAAAAGAGAGATTTAAATCCAACTGTAGTAAAATCATCCAACCAAACAATATTCCATCCTCTTTTGTCCTTGAATCTCTTAGCATCAAAGAAGAGATTCATACCTTTCTTTCATACCTTAGTTGGAATGAGTTCATATTTCGAGACAAACTAGGATGTAAAAAATCATCTAAGAATTTATGTGCACCATAACCCTAAGTTGAAGGGTTGAATCTAAGGCAGGTGCGTATAGATGGCTTTTAAGGATTTTGGGGACTTACTTTATAACTTTTGCTTAACTCTCTTCTCTTTTCAATCTTTGAACTAGCAATAATATTTCATTCGTTATCTCTACTCTTAACATTATTTATTTAGAATTTTGGTATGAAATTTCTATTGAAACCAAATATGACCCCAAAACTTTTCTAGCCAAATACATCAAAACCCTCACAAATTGGCTCCTCTATAGAATTATCACCTCCATCAATGTTAGGGGTGATGGAAATTAGAAAGTTTCTTAAAAGGACCTAGCATTCCTTTTCTACCTCACTAAGAATAAAACAATCCAAACAGGGAGATAACTTATGGATCAATTGATCCATTTGAGTACAAAACCAAAAAGCCAATTTCTCATCTCTTCTTAAATCACACCATTTACAGATTTATAGGAGTTTTGAATAAGGAAAATGAAAAATTTCTCACTAAGAAATACCTCTCCTCTCAAAACTTCATGGACATGCTCTACTTGATCAATGCCAAGGCCAATCATCCTGACATATATGTCTACACCTTTGGATCTTTTGAGGCCAAGAAATAAGAGACTACAGCTTATAAAAGAAAAAGGGTTATGATTGAGGAAGTAGGTATCAAAAAGCCCATTCGATTTCTAAAGCCAAAGGAAAAGCCTAAATCAAAATCTTCTTCCTCTCTCTCTCTCTTCAATCAACAAAAAGCTAGATAAGGTGATGGGAATGCTCAAGAGAAGGTTTATTCTTCTCTCTCACCTTCATAGTGATTTGGTGGATCTTTAAGAGAAGGTAGTTGCAACTCCTTATCTTCTTCTTGACTTTGAGGAATAGAAAGATACCCGAGAAGAAGAAGACCATAAGGAGATGAAGAAATTGGAGATAGTGAAGACAATGATGACATGCCTAATACCTTATATTTTTATACTTAGGCCTATGATCTTTTTTTGTTTATGTTCATTTTGTTTCCTGTGTTTGGCCAAGTATATGATCAAACATTTTTTTGTTTGACTTGTATTCTATATTTGTTAAATATAATCAAAGTTTGAAGTTTGTTCCCTCTATAGTTGCTCAATGCTATTTTTGTTTACATAGCATTATACTTATCCCTATAATTATAATTATCCTCTCTTTTTGATATTGATAAAGGGAGAGAGTGAAATTGCACGCTATTAATTAAGGGGGAGTATGAATTGAGGGGGAGCATTTCAACAAGTTTAATTGCATTTCAATAAGTTTTAATTATTAAACCTTGTTAATTGAGGGAGAGCATTTCAACAAGTTTAATTACATTTTAATAAGTTCAAATTATTAAACATGGTTAACCTTTTCAACTTCACACTTATGTATTCTTTAATCATTACAAAATCAATCAAGTTGTCAAAATAAAAAAAGGGGAAGATTATTATACTAGGTTAGTCAGACCTAAGTCAAAACTCTTATTTGATCTTGACAATGTAGATTGATATGTTCTGACATCAATTTCAAATGTTGATTTTATAAATTATTAGATAAGTTTGCATTGGAAGTTGAATGGAAGTTTAAGTCTTAAAGATTATAAGTGGCATCCTAATTCATGGTCACTAAGAAGTAAATCAAGACCGTTATCTTGCAGAAGAACTAAACCAAGTTGAAACAGATGATTTCACTGTGCATGTTGCATTCACTATTATGATCCCAACTTTTGCATTTGCTTAAAGGGAATCAAGTCCTCAACCAAACTATGCCAAGTGTCCTAAATAACCATTGGAAGATCAAAATTCATGAAGGTAAAATGTTGGTCAAGATCATGAGTTATTAAAGTAACATCTCCATGTCAAATAGAAGATTTCACGGTGACCATTGCATCCATAAAAAGTAAATAGCGATAGTAAATTTCATTATGGCTAGATGGACATAACGACTATTTTTCTTGAAGAACCAATTGTTGTGTGCTACATGGATTTATCGTTAGATACGAATGGGATTTTCTATTATGAATTAAGCAAATTTAATGCAATGTGAGAAATAACAATCGCAAATACTTAGTCACAACCATAAACATTGTCTAACAAGCATTTAATACAAGATCTGCCTAGCACACATTGGAGATTTAGACGTAGTTTTATATGTAACGTCTCTTTGGTGGTTGTAGCCTACAAATACTCCACCAAATGGACTTAAATGCAAGAGAATAACAATCATTTATGGCAAAACCCTTGCAATTTTGTTTTTTAACCTTGGAACATTTAATTTCTTATATGTGAGTTGTTGTTGTTTGGTGTCAGCATTAAAAACCACTGGATTTGGGTGAGAGAGTTAACCTCTGTTGTAAAACTCTTATATAGGTTAAGTGTGAGCATTAGGAAAACACTTGTATAGGTCAAGTGTGAGCCTTTGTTGTAAAAAACTTGTAAGGTTGTGTGTAAGCCTTAAAACACAAAGTCTAAAATTTTTGTGTGAACTTGAGAAACACCACATAATGATAGTGAAATACCCAATTGGAAGAATTAGAGAGTGGATATAGGGTTGGTTAATGCTCGAACCACTATAAAATCTTATGCCTTATATTCTTCTCATACTTCTTTTATTTCCTTCTCAACAAACCTTTCCCTCTAAAATTTTAAATTTCCCACCAATTCCCTTATTGGTGATCTAGGGCTAACAAGTGTTTTCCCAAGGTTACACAAAAACCTTTTACAATTTGTGTTTTAGGCTTACACACAACCTTGCACTAGAGTTTTATCACTTGGGCTTACTCTAAAACCTACTCCCAAAGTGTTTATGGCTCACATCTAACCTTTAACAACTAAAGTACAAAGATCAAATATGTAAAAGTGTTAAGAAATCAAACTGTAAGAGTTTTGCCATAATTAAATGTTATCCTCTTGTATTGAAAGCCAGTTGGTGGAGTATTTATAAGTTTCAACCACTAAAGAGTCATTACAAAAGAAACTATTTTCAAATCTCCAAAGTTGGTTGGCAAATTTTATATTTAATGCTTATCAAAGTTCAGTCATAATTGAGACATAAAGTCATGGTCACGATCTATATTTCACTCTAGATTTTGCCCTTTCACATTTGAGATCTTTAAATGTGTCTAATGATTAGTGATACTTGGAAGTTTGGCATTAGTTCTTGAAAAACTAGTTGTTGATCATTACAGACTAAATTGTGCACTTTGGTTACTATATTTTAGTCAGTAACGATGATGATTACTTTATCTTGATCTCTATTTTGGAGTCAATTTTGATACTTGCAGATTTTTCCTTCCATTCAATTTATAATGAGTTCTTAACCTAAATTCTGTAAGAGAAACACTTAATATTGGCATTAGAATCTTTTAATCTATATTGTCAAGATAAAAAAAGAGATTTGAATTAGGTTTGACCAACCTAGTCCAACAATCTCTCCCTTTTTGATTTTGACTATTTAGATTGAATATGCTACGTATAAAAGCTCTAAATTGCATACTCTTATTGATTTTAATTGTTTAGAAGTTAGTGGTTAAGGTTCCATTATGATGAACATAATAAACACTTTACTTTGCCTTAAACCATACTCCCCATTAGTTATGTCAATTTATCCAACCAATTAACATTTAATTTAGTTTCTCTCCCCTTTTACATATACATATTCACAATTAATAAAATATATCTCCCCCTTTGTTACCCTTTTGCATAACATCTCTCCCCCTTTGTCAAGATGAAAAAGAGAGGGAAAAGAACATATGATGAGAGGGATATCACAGAACAATCACAATGCTAATTAAGTTTCATAAGATCAATCAAATAATATAAGGGACAAAACATAAAATTATCACTTCATTAGCGACAAACTTAGATACATAGATGAAGTCCAAACACATGTAATGCTTGATTAGATAGTTTAGTGCCTAAAATAAAAATAAAATTAAAAACATAAAAAGGATATAAAGATGAAAAATATGAATCAAATGAAACTAAAAGGTGGGGGATTCATCATCATCTCCATCATCTTTATTATCTTCAGCTTCTTTGTCTTTTTTACTGGCTTCATTTCTTCTTTATGCAGTATCACTAACTTCTTCATTTCCTTCTTATTCTTCCTCATTCTTAAAAAATATTCCAAATCCTAAAAATGGCATGGAAAGCAAAGGTCAATTTTCTCTTGAATTTCAATTATATCACCGTGAAGATGATAAAGAAAGTTGAATCTTTTAAGAATCATAGTGAAGAAAGTTGAGTCTTTTGTGAACCTTCTTTAAGAGCTTGGAAATCTTGGATGTGGAAAAAGTTTGAGAAGAAGAAAAAGAGGATGGAGGGTCTTTAGGTTGTACTTTTAATTCTCTTAGGGCTTCTTCTTGTGTTTCTCCTTCCTCAATCATAAACCTACTCCTCTTCCTAACTTAAGAGGCTTATTGTTGATTTATACTTTTTACTCCTTGTAAATACTAATAAATGTTAGATTTGGTGGCTTTTGCATTAATCAAATAAGTGATATTAAGTAAGATCTTGTTGGGAAGGTATGCTTTGGTTAAGAAAGTCTCATTTTCTAGAGTTAAGACCTCCTCCCTCCCACAAAACGATAAATGACAGTAATGTAGAGGGAAGGAGAAATCAACTATTCTTGGATTGAATCATGTGAGCCAATTGATCCATGAAATAATGATCTGTTTGGATGGATTTATTGGCAATGATATAATATAACAGAGAATGAAAAGGTCTTTTTATGAGACCTTTTCATTCTCATCACCTTTTGCATTGATGAAAAAGATTATAATTCTACGAAGAAGCCAAAAAGGAAGGGATTTTATAATAATTCTATAAATAAGCCAAAAAGGAAGGGATTTTATGTTTTTGGTTAAGGATTTCTTAGGATCATACTTCTTTTTAACATAAATTTAGCTTTAAAATTTAGAAAATTCAAGGTATAGAGATGAGAGATTGAAAGGATGCCTTTTCCATATTTAAAAGTTAAACAAAGAGCAAAGTTGCTCATAGGTAATGTAATACTCTTCCCCAAAACCCCTAAAAATTAAGGCATACATACCCGTTTCCATTGCTTGCATTGTGCATAAGAACTCTTGAACAACTTCTTCATATCTGAGTTCTGCTCTAAAGATGAATTTGTTCCACCCTAGATTAGAGAGGAAAACCTTGATTTCACCTTTGATTTTAAGGGTTTAAAGAAGACAAGCAGAAGACATATTGTTTAGTTGAATAAGCTTTCTTCTATTGGCTTGTAATTTCTCCTTTTCTTTCATGGTGAAGCCTTGCATGAGATGGAGAGAAGGGCTTTACGTTTGGGGAAAGGAGGCTTATGCAACACCCTTCCCTTGTCACTTTTAATGGGAGGTTTCCTTAGTGCCATGAAGATGGAGATGAATGATGTAGTGGTAGAATAGATGGTTGAGAAAGGAAAGATGAAATGAAGGGTAGAAATTTGAGAGAAAATAACAGAGAAAGTTTTAGAAAGGTTTAAATAAACATAAATGAGGAGTGAATGGTAGAAAAAAATGGTCCAAAATGCATTAAATGAGGGAGTTGCACTGTTTAGGAGGTGAATGGTTATTATCCAGTGGTTACTCATAAGTCACCACTGTTATTTTTGAAATATGAGAGTAACAATAAAAAATTCCTCGAAGTGGTATGAAGAAAATGGCTAGAATTTAAAAACTTTTGAATTTTTGCTATGGCGATTTAAAATTGCTAATATGACATTTGAAAGAGTTTGAAAATTAAATTGTCCCACAAATAGTGACCATAATGGGTGATTTTGGTAATGATTTATAGGTCATTTTCAAAAATAAACTTAAAATAGAACTTTGACATATGGATCAACTATAGTGTGATTAAATTAATATATTGATGATTAATTCATACAATTTGAATATAGAAAACTCAAATTCAAGTGGAATTAATTCATCTGAACACATTATCATAATAAATCAAAAATTAAACATCATTCACATTAATATCTCACCAATAAAAATCTAGTAATTATGAATGCATATTATGAGATCTGTTTTCACCATAGAGAGCTTCCATTTAGCATCCCTATGTTAGTTGTGAGCATCAATGAATTATAACACTACATTACCGTTTTGCACATGATCTTTAAGAAAATGATGTTTAATGTCAATTTGTCTAAAATGTTGGGTGGGATTCTTTGAAAGGTTTATTGCACTTGTATTGTCACATTTAAAGGGAATATAATCAACATTTTTACCATAATTCTTGAATGGTTGCTTTATCTAAAAAACTTTGATGCAACAATAGCCCGCTGCCATATATTCTACTTTAGTAGTGGATAAGGCAACAAAAAATTACTTCTTACTAAACTAAGAAACTAAGCATTCACTAATAAATTGGCAAATTTCAAAACTGCTCTTTCTATCAAATAAATTACTGACATAATCCACATCAAATATCTAATAAGACTAAGAGATGAATTCCTACGATACCATAAGCTTAGATGTATGGTGCCATGTAAATATTTTAAAATTTTCTTTATTGCATGCAAGTGGGATTCCTTAGGACATGATTGAAATCTAGTGCATAAGCAAACACTAAACATGATATTAGGTTTAGAAGCAGTAAGATAGAGAAGAGAGCCAATCATAGCTCTATATTTATTCTCATTTATCGATTTACCTGATTCATCCTTATCAAGCTTTATTATTAAGCTCATTGGTGTCTTGGCACTTTTGCACCCATCCATCCTAAATATTTTGAGTAGCTCCTTGGTGTACTTGGATTGGTTAATGAAGATGCCCTATTTGCTTTACTTGATTTGTAGACCAAAGAAGAACTTAAGTTCACTCATCATGCTTATTTTAAATTCCCTAGTCATAAACTTTACAAAATCTTCAAAAAGATATTCATTAGTAGCATAAAATATAATATCATCAACATAAATTTAAATAATTAAAGTATCCTTGTCGCACCATTTTACAAACAAAGTTATGTGAACCTTGCCCTTTAAAATATTTTTCAAAACGAATGAACTAAGCCTTTCATACCAAGCTCTTGGATCTTGTTTCAAACCATATAAACCCTTAGTCAATTTGAAAACAAGGTTTAATAAATCATGAGATTCAAAGATAAAAGATTGTTCTACATATACTTCCTTCTTGATGAAACCATTTTTTTAAAAAATGCTCTTTTGATATCTATTTGAAAAAGTTTGAAATTCTTGTGGCATGTATATGTGAAAAGAATCCTAATGGCCTCTAATTTTATAATCGGGCTAATGGTTTCATCATAGTCTATGCATTCCTCTTGGTTGTACCCTTTGGCAACTAATCTATCTTTATTCTTTATGATGGAACCTTGCTTATTGTTCTTAAACACCCACTTACAACATATAATTAGGTGTTCCTTAGGCATAGGTACAAGTTTCCAAAATGAGTTTCTCACTAATTGGTTAAGCCCCTCTTGCACAAAAATCAATCAATAATCATCATATAGAGTCTCATCAATTGACTTTGGCTGAATTTTAGAGATAGAGGTAAGATTATTATCTAATGTGTTTAATTGACCTCTAGCACTTACTCTTTTAGAGGTTTTACCAATCATTAGCTCTTTTGGATGATTGTTGGAGTACCTTTAATCCAAGGTAGTACTTAAGCTTGGTTCTCTTCTTGTTGGGGTTAAATTTGTTCTATTTCTTAAGGTGGCTCTTGTTCTCCAATATCAATCACTCTTTAGAATTGAGTCGAGGTTCAACTTATAAAAGTAACCTACATGATCATCAACAATAGTACCTTTCCTAAGATCAAGCTTACTACACTCATAAAAAAATAACATTCATTGACTTTTCAATCATCATTGACTTTTTGTTAAGGACTTTATAAACCTTACAAGAGGTGGAATAGACTAAAAAAATACCCTTATTGATTTTAAAAGAAAATTTTGTAAGGTTGTCCTTGATATTCAAGAAGTAGCATTTGCACCCGAAAACTCTAAGGTATGAAAGCTTGGGCTTTCTTCCATTCCATAACTCATAAGAAGTTTGGTTTAGAAAGGTGTTTTTTAGTAACTCTAGTTGCAATATAACAAGAAGTATTTATGGCTTCGGCCTAAAAGTAATTTGAATGTGAATACTTATTAAGCATAGTTATAGCCATATCGACCAATGTTCTATTCTTCTTCTCTATAACACCATTTTGTTATGGTGTTCTAAGAGTCAACAAAATTATGTGAAATCTCATTCTCCAAATAATAATTTTTAAAAAATTCATTTTGAAATTCCTTTTCAAGGTCACTTCTAATTGAAAAAATGAAGTATCCTTTCTCATTTTGAATTATTTTTGTAAAAGTTTTGAATGCATAAAAAAACATCACTCTTATGAGACAAGAAACTAACCCAAGTGACCATAAAGTAGTCATCAACTAGGACAAATGCATAATGCTTTCCATCAATGCTAGCATTCCTAGTAGGTCTAACTAAGTTCATATGAATGAGTTGAAGATATCTAGAAGTGCTTACAACATTCTTTAGCTTATAAGATGCTTATGGTTGCTTTCCCATTTAACACAACCCAAATGTGTTGTCATTAGCAAACTTAAGCTTTGGAAGACCTTTAACTAGCCCATTTTTTAGATAAATATTAGACAAGCTCCATGCTTGCATGTACAAGTCTTTTGTGCCAAGGTCATGCTTCATTGCTAATAGACATAAGACACTTAAAACATTGATTAGTTAAATTGTCTAAGTTAATTTTGTATGTGTTGTCTTGCTTCTTACATTTAAAGACTACATTATCATCTACCAGGTGGTGATAAGGCACTCTCTAAAATTAAAGGTAACTTTATTACCCTTGTCACATAATTGACTTACATTTAATAAATTATGTTTTAAGCCATCAACTAAAAACACATTATCAATAAAGGGGTAACCTTTCTTACAAGTTACATAATGCCAATTACCTTACCTTTGACATTATTTCTAAATATCACATTGCCACAATCCTTTTCCTTAATGAATGTGAATAGCTTCTTGTTTTCGATCATATGCTTTAAACACCCACTATCCATATGCCAATCATGATCTTCTTCATTTGTGGTTTCTAAGCATATATATAATCACAAAGCAAATTCACTTTTATTTAGGTACCCAAACATACTTGGGTCCTAAGGGGTTAGGCTTGGAAGGATCCTCTAGATTGAGTTGTGCCATTCTAATGTAACAAAATACATTTATATGACCATACATTATACAATAGTGACATTGGAGTTCATATGTATGCATCTTTCTCCTATGAGTACCTTTAACATAATTAGGGGGTCTTCTCATGCCATAACTATGTGTATGCATGTATGAACATGCGTGATAAGGAGTAGAAGGTGCTTATTTGAGTGCATACCTCTTAGTATAGATGTATGCATGATTCGCTCTTTGAGGCTTAACCCTTAAGCCTTAGGGTACCTTTCCCTTGGGCATGGGAGGCTTAGTGCTAGGAACACTTTTCCTCCCAACTACCTTTATGTTAGAGGTTTTACGTGTGGATGCTCTAATGAAGATGGAAGGAGAGGATGTAGATGAAAAAGCTCCATTGAAACTAAGACCATGCCTCATAAGGGGTGGTCTTTGAGAAAAAATAAGTGTATCCAAAACTTTATTCCCTTCATGAAACTTTGAGATGCAATTTCTCAACTCAATAACTTCATTTTTCAAGGAATATTTCTTTCTTTAGAGAATCAAGAAAGAAGGAGTTCAAGAAAATTACTCTAAATATTTATTGAGTTCATCATTAGAGATTCTATAGTTAAAAATAAGATAATTTAAACTTTTAAAATTACCTTATAGTTTGGTACATTTTTTCTTATAAACTTTCATTTTTGATTTATATTTATCACACATCTTAAGGACATGGCTTTAAGTAGCTTATCATTCTCATCCTCATATGAATTAATATCATCTTAAGAATGTGAAGAAGTACTTACCTCATTGGATGAGTCCTCTTGAGCTAGAAAGTAAAAGTTGGCTACCTCATCATCTTCTTCCTCTTCACTTGAGTCATCATCTCAACTTGCCTTGAAGCTTTTTTTCTTCTCTTTGTCCTACATCTTCTTCTTCTTGAGTTTCAAATAATTGGATTTGATGTGACCTTACTTCCCATTTTTAACAAGTCACATAATTCTTATTCTCTTTGAAGTTGCATGATGCCTTCTTAAGGTTCCTTCTTTCCTTTCTTCTCTTTATGAACTATTTGGACCTTCTAGATAGCATGGTAAGCTCTTTTTCTTCCTTCTCACTTTCCTCACTTTCACTCAAGCTTTCTTTCGCCTCTTTATCGTTACTAGAAGACGTGAGAGCAAGTGTTTTTTCTCTAATTTTCTCCTTATGCTCTCTTGCTCTTCATTTCTTCATCCTTTTTGTTCACCATCTTATGAATAAGAAGTTTTCCAATGAGGACATTGGTTGGTACTTTGCCAATGTCTTAATTGGATTCTTTTATACTACACACCCTAGCCCCAAACTTTTCCAAAGGAAGCATTTTGAGGATTTTGGTGTTTACCTCATGGTTGATGAGAGTCTCTCATACTTCTTCATATTATTGATAATGCCAAGGAGTCAATTTGTCATCTTAGTGATAGCTTCATTCTCCTTCATAATGAAAAGCTCATACTCCATCATATACATGCCTAATCTAGTTGATTTCACTTGCATAGTGCCTTTATGTTAGTTCTTTAAGGCCCTTTATATTCCATGAGCGATGTGACAATGTTGAACTCTTCCACATTCTTCTCTTGAAAGGGAACTCGCCATTTCTTTTTTATTCTTACTATTTGCCTTCCTATGGGCCTTAACCCATTCTTCTCTAGGAAGCAACTCTTCACTACTATCCATGACAATAGTGGATGGCTTTCACTCGTTTGCAACTACATTCCAAAGATCCACCATATCACTATCAAGATAGATCTCCATTCTATATTTCTAATGAGTATAGTCAGATCCATCAAAGAATATCCTAAAGTGAGTATGGATTCCTTCTTATGTCATGATTTTTTCTCAAGCAACTAAGACAAGATTTAAGACTTGAACTCTAATACCACTTATTATCCCTTATGTACCAAGAAGGGATGTAAAATTGGTGGGAAATTCAAATTTTTGGAGGGAGTGTAAGCAATAGAAATTTAAAAAGAGAGTCGAAGAATAATTAACATAAATGATTTATAATGGTTCAGGTGTTAACAAACCCTATGTCCACTCCCCAATAGTCTAATTGGGTATTCCACCAACTCTGAATGGTGTTTTACTTACTCACACCTAACATATAAGTGTTTTCCTAAGGCTCACATTAAAGTCCTTTACAATTTATGTTTTATGCTTACACACAATCTTACACAAGAGTTGTAAGTGTTTTCCCAAAGCCCACACTAAAACCTTTTACAATTTGAGTTTTATGCTTACATACAACCTTACATAAAAGTTTTATCACTTAGGTTCACTTTAAAACCTAGTTCTTAAGTGTTTATGGCTCACATCTAACCTTCAATAACTTAAGTACAAGGATTAAATAAGTTAAAGTGTTGATAAATCAAATTATAAAAAGATTACCATAATTAAATATTATCCTCTTACATTTAAAGCTATTTGTATTATTTATAAATTTCAACCACCAAAGAGCCGTTACAAAGGAAATTGTCTCCAAATCTCCAAAGTTGATTGGCAAATCTTGCATTTAATGCTTGTTAGAGTTTAGTAGCAATTGAGACATAAAGTCATGTTCGATCCATGTTTCGCATTAGATTTTTCCCTTTCATGATTGAGATATTAAAATGTGTCTAATGGCTAGTGACACTTAGTAGTTTAGCATTAGTTTTTTAAAAAACTAGTCATTGGTACCATTTAACAAATCATAAAGGCCTTGGTTGTGAATATAAGTCACAATTGGTACCCAAAGTAGTGCAAGAGTAGAAAGACACTACATCCACCACGAACCAAATTAGAGATGATGAGTTCCAGGATAAAAGTGGGCCCAATCACTATGATAATTCATTATTGTGAATTTTGAAACTTTAAAAAGCTCCCTGACACGTAGCTCAACTTGATTAACCTTTCGATTAGTAGTTAAAGTTGTTCCTAAGTCATTGAAAAATAGCAATTGTGATGCCCATTGCAACTGACACTGTGAACTAAACTATGTACTTTGGTTGGATTTTAGTTAGTAACGATCATGATTGCTTTGTCTTGGTCCCAATTTTGGAGTCAATTTTGATTCTTACAAATTTTTCCTTCCATTCAACCACTAATGAGTTCCTAACTTAAATTCTATAAGAGTAATACTTAAAATTGTTATTAGAATCTTTCAATATGTATTGTCAAGATCAAAATAGAGTATTGACTTAGGTTTGACCAACCTAGTCCAACACATACATATCATGTAACAATCACGTCATAATAATAATCTTAACATAATTTGTTTTAGTGTTTGGATGAACATCAATTTTGGGCCTGTTAAGTCACTGTTGGACCATAATGCATGATGGCTGGAACTTACCATTGATGGCTGTTGGAAAATCAATCATGGTCATCATATAGCTCTTTCTTCTAGGACTTATAAATTTTATGGTAATATTAATGCTTTCCAAAAAAAAAAAAGCATCAAATAATAGATTTAAAATATTTTATGACAATTGTTTATATTTCATCATCAAATAATAGGTTTAGTGATGACTAATATATTGCATGTTAATAAAATTAATAATTGCCACCAAAACCTACAATATAATGACGATTTAGTAATTTTGTCATAATTATGGTACACTTAAATGATGATATTTTATTCATAAAAAAATTTATTGTCATAAAATAAGTAATTTCTTATATTGGTATCATATTGACACAAACTAAAATTTTAGGGTCCATATAAAAAATATTAAATCATAAGTACTTTTTTATATTTTTGTTCTTCAAAAATATATAACATATCATTTGATATATCAAAGTGAATTTCATGAATTGACGTATTAGGCTAAGTCACAATGCCAAATCAATGTTTTATATAGGTGGCTTATGTTTTGTTACTTATAAGATTAATAATATATATCATAAGATATTATTTTGATACAAACTAAATCTCAAGATCTAAAAATAATAATAAACCACAAAGTATGTTCTTTTTTTGAAATTTTTTTATAATCCTTGAGAATAAAAGTTTAATTTAACCATTAAGGTTTTACAAATTTTCCAACTTAGCCAAATTTTAAATCTTTTTTTTTTGTACAAATGCAATTAATTATAATGTATTTGATTAGTCAATAATTATAATTTAAAAAAATTGACTAATAAATAAATTTATACATTGATAAATAAAAATGACAAAGATGAGATATTATACTATGTAAATGTTATTTTTTTTTATTATCATTACCATTTGGAAAAAGCATATTGTAATAATACATCTCAAGTATTATAATAAATTACAAAAATAATTAATAACCCTCAAATCACCAAATGACTTATAGGCAAACACCTACCTTAGGTACAGGTAGCTTCTAAGGTGAATAAAGGTTTGAGGATTGAATGTTGGTACCGTTCAAATGTCATTAGCGTTAGCCAAAGGCTTTTAACATTCAAAAGACCTAAGATACATGTTTTCATAATATTCAGAGATCATTCAGTTATGGGAAGATATGTTTGCTTATATTTTAGGATCACTTTAATGCTTACAATAGTTACTATTATCACAACTCAAATAAAAAGACTATAATAGAAACAAATAAATAGGATTATGATAATTATCTTTACAACTCCTTTTGATACACAGCTCTGTGATTACCTTAGATAGTTATTATCCACCATTTTTAAGCTCGAATAGCAGTCTCTAACTTAAGCATCAAAGTGGTTGTGAAACACACAACGCTTATAAGTCATTATTGTTGTTAGACTAGATTGGCCAAACCTAGGTTAAAAATCTTTTTTGATCTTAACAATATAGATTAAAATAATGTAATGCTTTGGTTAAGTGTTTATTTTACATAAAAAAAAAGTTAGGAATTAAGTTAGAAGTCGAATGGAAGTAAAAAATCTCCAAGTCTCAAAACTATTCTCTAATTTATGCCCAAAACATCTAGATCGCGACCAAGATCAAGATCTTAACCACTATTTGGTGTGTTGCGACTACTACTGCCTAAATCAATAGTAACCAAAAGCTCAAGTTTGATTCGCAATGAGATTCACGGTGGGACTTGCAACCATGGCATTCAAAACTTTTCTAAAATGCTTCAACGATCACCCAAAAAATCCATAGAAGCAAAACATGTGTCTAATCAGTTGTTTAAAGATTTAAAGATTGTGATTACAATCTGTGGCACAACCGTGACTTGATTTCATGCTTTGAACCAAAAGGGGCAATTTGATTTGTGATGCAACTTAGGTTCCCCTAGTCCGATGCTATATTTGATCACGACTTCAAGTTTTTATTTATGATTGAGATGTTTGAAAAGAATTGAGGGGTTCTAATAGCTATTTTTGGTAGACTCCATGGACAAATGCCAAGTGTCACTAGCTGTTAGATATATTTAAAGATCTCGACCATGAAGGAGTAATTCTCAGCATAAAATGTAGATCACAATCGCGATTATTAGTCTTGCCCACAAATTGACTTTGACAAGTATTAAATGCAGAATTGCCTACTAAATAGCTTCTTTAGTAATGACACTTTGGTGATTAGATTTTATAAATACTTCACCAAATGCCTTGGATGTAAGAGGACAACCATTTATTATAACCAAATTCTTATAAATTTAATTCTTAAAGCTTTAACTCTTTATTACATTGTACTTGAGTCATTGAATGATATTGATTGCTTATAAAAGATTTACTATGAGCCTTAAAAACTTAGGAATTAGGTTTAGAGTGAGCCTTTGATCAGTAAAACTCTTATAAGGTTATGTGAGAGCCTAAATGCAGTTTAATTAGGGTTTGGTGTGAGCCTAAACAATAAGTTTAGTGTGAACTTATAAAACACTATTGAGGTAGCAAAAACCCAAATGTTGAGTTAGAGAATGGATGTAGGATTTGTTAATACCTGAAAAACTATAAATCTCTTATGTTTATTTTCTTCCTTACTTTCCTTAAACTTTTATTTATTTTTATTCCCTCAAAGACCCTTGTCTTCAAATTTAAAGCCATATAAACTTGAGCTCTCTGTAGTGTCAGGTACTTGTTATGTAACATCCCTATCCACATTCATTGACATTATCACATGAACATATTCATTGCATAAATGATATGAAATCCCACATGAACATATGCATTGGATAAATGATCATTTAGTCATGCGATTTGTAGAAGCATGACAATGACACTT
>CATIWR010507413.1:0-25358 GCA_949677035.1 Omphalea diandra | reverse complement strand
ATATATATATATATATATATATAACATGCTTATGTCAGAGAAGTGAACGAGTTGGCGGAGAATGCATTAACAGGAGAGTACAAATTAGTCAGAGTTTAATTAATAGAGTTATGTATGGAAAGCACGTCATCAATAAAAATGATTAAAATGGTTAAATATGGATTCTGCTTTAATATTTTGTTACTATTTTAATCAGATTCCATGCTTTACACCACATCAACTGACATAAGCACACATAAAGTATTCATTAGTATTTGGTATTTTATATATTTTGTTCACTTTCAATGACAAAGCAAAGTGATAAAAAAAATTTGTTATATTTCGATCTATTTTCAGTTGGATGCATCATATATTATTCCGCCAAAGATTCATAATATAATTTTTATTTATAGCTGGATGCATCATATATTTTGGAAGAAATGTAGGGATCGATAGTCAATTTATAATATTTGTTTTCTTAAATAATAATGAGATTCCACAAAAAAAATAATAATAATAATAATGAGGGATTTAATTTCTCTCGATGCAAAGATAAGAGATGGGTTCCACACATTGACAAAACACTTCTTTCATAATCTTGAAATTTATATTATTATATTATTAGTTCTTTTATATTAAAGATTGTAGAAATAACAAAGATAAAATTTATGAAAACTTTATAAATAATAATTTAAGACTTGAAGAAATTATATTATTTTTCACCATTAAAATCATTCAATTTATAGAAAAATAAAATTAATTTTATTATTTTAAATTTTTCATATTTCATTAATCAAATAATATTTTTCAATAATATGACTTTCTAATAATTTTAAAATTATTATAAATAAATTTCTTATTAATTTCATTTTATCTATCACTAAAGTCTTCAATATAAAAAAATAAAAAATTTAAGAACTCAATATATACGAATTAAAATTAATATAAGAACTCGATAGCATAATTATATAAAGTTTAAAGACTCTAGAATTTATTTTGCCTCCAGGCCGTATGTGCTTTAACTTGTAAAACTATAATCTCTGTCAACTAGTTGTTATTATTATTATTAGTGTTATTATAGAGTATTTGATATTATCATTATTATTTATTTCTAAGTCGGTATCTTGTATAAATTTTCGCACAACAAACAATTAATTTTTTTGGGTTGAATAATGGTCGCAAGTTCCAATAGCTTGGTCTATAGCTGTAGGTTAGCATGTAATTAGAGACTAAAGATCGATCACTAGCATGGCTGACAAGTAGAGTGGCACCGGCAAATGAGTGCATTTTTGGGTTGGATTAAATCTGTATGACATTTCTTTCAGTTTAAATTAGATTATTTTAGATTAAGATAAATAATATTAGATTATTGAACTGAGATACATAAAGATATTTAAATTTAGAATGATAATTTTAATTTAAATCAAAATTTGATCTAAATCTATCTAAAAAAGTAATCCAACGTGATTCAATTCATAAGAAAACTTAAAATGATTTGAACTTGAAATGGTTTTAAAATGATTTTAAAATTTGAGTAAAAGGATTAAGAATTTCTATGAAAACTTGAAATATATAGTGATTGTCAAATTATTTTAAATCGGATCATTTTTAGATTACTTTTTTTAGATAAATAAAGATTAAATTATTCTGAATTATAATAGGTCATATCAAAATATAAAAAAGAGTTTGGATTACTTTCATATTAGTTTCAGGTCAAGTCGATCTTTCATAATTTAAGTTTTTTAAATTAAAATGAAAATTTATTTTTATTTTAAAATAATTCTTAAATATTTTAACAATTTAAATATAATCAGATTTAGATTGAGTTGGAGTAAAATTAATTCAAATTAATTTATAAATCAACCAGAGTTTAATTTAGAAATTTTTAAGTTATTTTAAGTTTCATTTTGAATTGATTTTTCAGATTAGATAAAAAAAAATTATCACTTTCTACTCACCAAAGTGATAAATGCCAATAACAAATAAAGAATTAAAAATATATTTAGATTAATTAAGTCAACTAAAACAATGAAGGTTAAATCTATTTGCTTATTAGAGAAGGCCATTAATAATATTAATAATAAAAATCAAAAATAAAAAAGAAAAATAAATGTAAAAAGATAAAAATGTGTTGGAAATTTTTATTATGTGGGCTAATATTAATTATGGGTTGGTTTTAATTATTTACAAAACGAACTGAATAATATAGTTTATTGTTTTGGGTAAGCCCAATTAAAATGTGATCAATGGAGTTATGGGCTTGTGACATCTTTTGTGAGCCGATATAAAAGACGGTCAGTGTAAACCTATTTTAACATGGACCTGTGATGGGTGGACCAGTTAAAATTATTATAAATAGGCTAGGTCCCCTCTCCTGCCTTCATAACAGAAAACCCTAGTTGTTATACCCATTGTAGCCGTCTTCGAAAAGGTCAAGGAGAGGAAGATCTAGCTTTCCATTTTTAACCGTTCTGACGAATTTTTTAAGTGCTTTATTTCAGTTTTCGGGATTATGACTCAAAATAATTTGAGATTCAATGCAGAGACAGGTACGCAAATTTGTTTCCGTTCAGTAATTAATTTTAGTGTTCTATAATTATGTACAAAATCCTAAAATTAAAATATATTACATTATGAACTAAGGCCTGAAGATGTCGAGGTTACTCAATGCCCGTATAGTGAGAAACTTAACGCTTCACCAGGCAAAACCAACAGTGGAACAAATTTGAAATTGCTCCATGTCAGCCCAGTTAAGCCAAATATTTTGCCATCACAAAAATACGTTGGCAATTCAAGTGCCTCTCGAACCCTGCATGCAATATTTCAACAAGTACAACTGCCCCAATTACATCAGCAGCCTACCTTAGACTCTAGTGCACTAAACCCACTACCAAAGATTCATCAATTTACCACGCCTGCATCATCCATACCAACCCTATCAACTAAGTTTCAACACATCCCGCACCCAAATCCGTGTGATCTGAAGCCCATCCTTGACACCCATGGCCCTACAATGACCTTAGCTGAGCATGACACAATGGGCGATGCTGATAAACAGGTAGTGTATGGGATTGCGCATACTGTGATGAAGCATGATTTTTTGGAGAAGGTGGTTGAGCAGGGAAGTGGTTCTATCCTAGTGAGTAGTGACAGCCCTGAAATACAGGAATATGCGGCCCATTCTCAGGTTAGACGTCGAACTAGAATGAATAAAAAAGTGCAGCCAAAAATATTTACGCAGGTGGTGAATGTCCCGATTTTGAGTTCTTTCTCCAATGATACTGCCTTGAAATGGAAAGTAGAAGAATTAGGTGGAGGTTTGAAGGAGGATAGTCTTGGATTTCAGTAAGTGCAAGATAAAAAACCCAAAAACTTTCATGTGGATGGCGTTGTGGCTGAGGCTGGTAAACAACCCCGCTGAGCCCAATGGGGTTCTTTAGTTGGAATCTCCAAGGCATAGGTAATATGTGTACTCAAAAAGTATGTTACAGATCATTACCCAGATATTATCTTTCTGATGGAAACCAGACTTTGTAAAAGAGAAGTAAACTATTTACGGTTCTCTTTTCCAGCCTTTGATTGTCTTGCTGTTGAGGCGAATGAAAAAAGTGGTGGATTGGTTCTTTTTTAGAGAAAGGAGATTGATATATGTATTCTTAGCTTTTCGAGAAATCACATTGGTTTTCAGGTACGCGATGCTGCTGATAATTTTGCATGGCGAGGTATGGGTATATACGGTTGGCCGGACAAGCTTCACGATCTAAAACCTGGGACCTTATGAAACATCTTCACTCTGTCAATTCTTTACCGTGGCTTTGCTTTGGTGATTTCAATGAGGTTTTATATTAGTATGAAAAGAAAGGGGGTAGACGCAAACTTGACAACATGCATGAAAGCTTTAGGCACACACTTGATTTTTGTGGACTTAAAGACTTAGGTTATATTGGTCATGGGTTCACATGGGATAATCAAAAGTGGGGAGAACTTAATAGAGGAAAGGCCGGATCGTTTCTTAGAGGCAATGGAGTGTGAATTACAGTGGCCAAAGATGGGGGTTAAAAATCTTTGCAAAATGGCTTCTGATCATGCTCTGATACTTATGTGCATCACTGGGTTTTATGATGGATCCCGGGTAAGAGCAAAGATGTTTAGATTTGAAGCTATGTGGATTAGAGATCAGCAATGTGAGGAGATTGTAAGGAAGGTATGTTGAATGAGGGGCGGCGAGATACGGTGCAAGGAAAAATTACTGAATGCGCAGGTGAATTGTGTAAATGGAATGCAGAATCTTTTGGCCATATTCAGAGACAAATTCAATTCCAAGTTCAAAACCTACAACGACTTGAACAGTGCTTGCCGACCCAGGTTTTAGAGAGGAGTATAAGGAGAGTCAGGTGGCTATTGCAGAATTGCTGAAGAGAGAATAAATAATGTGGCGACAAAGATCTCGGACTGTGGTTGGAAGAAGGCGATAAAAACATTTAGTTTTTTCGAAGTTTCCTAGCGCCGATGACGAAATAGACTTACTGGACTTGTGATGCAAAACGATGTGTGGAGGGAAGGGGAGGAAGAAGTGGAGAAATTTGTCTTAGACTATTACTCTGATCTTTTTATTAGTCAGGAATAAAATGATTTCAGTCATACCATCAATGCACTTGACTCCTGTTTATCTGATGATCAAATTGAATTTTTGTCTTCTGATTTCTCTGCAGATGAGGTTTTCCTAGCCTTAAAGCAAATGCATCCATGTAAAACACCTAGTCTTGATGGTATATTAACCCTCTTTTTTCGAAAATATTGGAATATTGTTGGTTTTGAGGTCACTAGTCTTGGGCTTTATTTTCTTCATTCTGGTATTATGCCTGTTGGTTTGAATCATACTTTTGTTACTTTAATTCCGAAGATGTCTTCTCCTGTGTCTATGAAAGAGTTACGTCCAATTAATTTGTGTAATGTTGAGTACAAATTTATTTCAAAGGTTTTAGTGAACAGATTGAAAAGGGTGCTTTCTTCCATTATCCATATTTCTCAGAGTGCTTTTGTGCTTGATCGTCTTATCACTGATAATGCTATTGTAGCCTTTGAAATATGTCATTCAATGAAACATGGGATGAGAAGTAACAAAGGGAGTTTTGCTTTTAAATTGGATATGAGTAAGGTGTATGATAGAGTCGAATGGTTGTATCTTGAGAGTGTGCTCTGTAAAATGAAATTTCCTACTCATTTTATCAAGTTGATTATGAGTTGTTTGTCGTCTGTATCATTTTCTTTTTTGATTAATGGGCTAGCCAAAGGCCATTTGAAGCCGAGTAGGGGTCTCCATCAAGGTGACCCTATATCGCCATATTTATTTTTGTTATGTGCAAAAGGGTTGTCAACTTTGATCAGACAAGCGACAAAGGATAAGGAAATTCATGGAGTGAAAGTTTGTTGTGGTAGTCCAGTTGTCTCCCATCTCCTTTTTGCAAATGACAGTATTTTATTTGCCAGAGCTCTACAGACTGAGTGTGACCGCATCTTGACCATACTCGAGCGGTATGAACGGGAGTCCTGTTAGAAAATTAACTTTGACAAGTCAGAGGTCTCCTTTAATTGGAATGTACCGACCAATTGTTAGCGAGATTATTAAATCTAAACTGCGGGTGAATGAGGTGGAGCAACACCCAAAATATTTGGGTACTTTGACACTGATAGGGCGATAAAAAAAAAAGAGTATTTTTGGCTTCCTTAAAGAAAGGATTTGGAAGAAAATTAAAGGCTAGAAGGAGAAGGTACTGCCTATGGCTGGGAAGGAAGTGCTAATTAAAGTTGTGGCCCAGGTTATACCATCTTATATTATGAGCTACTTCTTGCTTTTGGATACATTTTGCATAGAAATCCAAAACATGATTAACCGATTTTGGTGGGGTAGCATTAGGCAAGGTGAGAAATTCATTGGAGCAAATGGGACAACTTGTGTGCTACTAAAAAGGAAGGGGGTTTGGGTTTTTGCCATTTTTAGGATTTTAACAAGGCCTGATTAGCTAAACTAGGTTGGCGTTTGCTGAAAATGGAAAATAGTTCGGTAGGTAAGTTTCTTAAAGCAAAATACTACCCTTGTCATACATTTATGCGAACGTAGGAAGGGTATCAGCCTAGTCATGTGTGGAGAAGTATTGTGAGCTCTAAGGAGGTGCTAATTAAGGGATTATGTTGGTGCATGGGAAATGGACAAGATATAAGTGTGTGGAATGATAATTGGATTGTAGGGGAGGGTAACAGAAAATCGTTGGTTCATCGAGAATTGCCTGAAAATGCTAGAGTGGATAGGCTTATGAATTGTTGGAATCAAGAGCTTATTACTATGATCTTTTTGCCATGTGAAGTTGTAGGATCTTATCCATCCCATTAAGTCCTCAATGCCCCTGTGATAGAATGTTCTAGGTGTATATGAAGGATGGGCATTATAGTGTTAGAACTAGGTATCATGTTGCGCGAAGTATGGGGCGATGTCGTCGGGGTGTAGCGTCATCCCATAGTTCGAACAATCCAATTTGGTCGTTCATTTGGCAACTATCAATTCCACTAAAGTTTAGGCATTTTATATAGTGACTGTATATAGGTTTTCTACCTTGCTATGAAGTGCAAGAGAGACGAGGCTTGCAAGTACACTTGTTGCATCAGATGTGGTAAGGAAAAGGAATCCCTTTTGCATATTTTTAAGGAATGCGATTAGACTCGAGGTATATGGTTGGCATCTCCGTTGGGCTTATTGGTAGATAGGGTAGTTATAACATCTCTATCCATATTTTTTGGAATTCTTACATGAACATATTCATTGCATAAATGATTTGTAATCTCACATGAACATATGAAATAGATAAATGATCATTTAGATATGTGAATTGGATAAACACGATAATGACACTTGCACTATTGCATTTGGGACACTTGAACATATATGTAATGTTTGTATAGTTGCATGATAAATTATCTTATGTTGTGTACATGTTATAACATAATAAATAATGGTGTTTTAGAGCTTATTTAAAAGTATTAAGGAGCATATGGGGATTAAGAGATGGATGAAGGTGATGAATGAGTGAAGAAGAGGGACTAAAAGAGAAAAAGTAAACTTCCAATCAATGTAAATGAGACACCATGATTTTGTCTTGTTACAATAGGTTTACAAGTGGAATTTTCATCATTTAAGATTAGAATAGAGAGAATAAACGTGAGAGCCAACAGAAGAAAGAGAGAGCTAAGGAAGAAAGAAAGAAACGAAGAAAAAGAAGACGAAGAAGAAGAAGGAGAGGGAGAAGAGTTAATTGCCTAAGAAGAAATCCTAAGCTTTTCTAGTTCTAGGAGAATAGGTAAGTTAATTTATCTTTTTTCCACATGAAATTACTCCCTCATGACATTATTCATGCATGATTAATAAGAATTATCGAGTATTTGAGGTAAAACTCATGTATGGAAGTTGAAATTCAAGAGAAACAAGAGCTGATTGTGTTGATTTTGTTATTAGAGTAAAATTTTGTACCCATGATTTCATGACCCTAGAAGAGGAATTAGGGAAAATGTAAAATATGAAAGTTGTAGCTTTATGCTCTATATAAATTCATGTGAAACATTTTTGCTTAATTTGGTGTGTGTGAGGAGATATGGCTCCTTCATTAGGGCTGGTTCACAACCAACTGAAATCACCTCAGTTCTTTTGTTTTCTTATATTTTTATGACCTTATATTCTGATATATACAACGTGCAAAAGTTGAAATTTGTAGGGTTATATCCTCTCTAAATACTTGTAAAACAGTTTTGCTTGATTTGTTATGTGGAAAGAAGTATGACTCATTGATTGTGATTGAACTTGAACCCGATGAAACCTCATCAGTCTTATAATTATGTTTTCCACGAATTTGCGAGCCATAAAATTGGAATTTGATGATATGTTAAACTTGAAAGTTGTATATTTATGTCTTATATACATTCCTGTGAAATATTTTTGCCAAATTTAACATGGTTAATGAGATATTGCACCTTCATTATGACTGATTGTCAACATGTTGAAAACTTGCTCACCCTGAAATTGGTCATTTATTTTGGTGACTTTATAGATTGAACTAAATAATGAGTAAAACATTAAAAATGTTCCTTGTGTTTTGTAACTTCTAGTAGATCATTTTTGCAATTAGATTTATACAATTTGAGATATATCCTTATGATATTTGATTATTGGTTGTGCCATAAGAATCTAATTATTATTTTTATTCATTGAGTCGCAACTCACTAAATCGCAATTATATTTTTCAGATACTGAAGCATAGGGTTTGGATACTTTGATACATAGAGTTTTGCATAGAGACACATGAACTACTGGCCGTCGACTGAATTCCAACTTTCTTTCTCCTTTTGTCATGTACATATATCTAGATAGAAACCGGTTTATGGTCACTAGATTTGAACATTAGTTAACATATATGTACATTAAATATATGTTGGATTGTGTATGTATGATGAATAAACTTTTATGCATAAATATTTTTGGACATGAATGTCATGATTTGTAAATGACAATGGTCATTACAGTGGTAGCAGTGAACATTGTTATGTGGATTCAGTTCCTTGCTAAAAATTTGACTAGGACAAATTTCTGCTTTGTTGCGATATTGCTTTGCAACATCTAGTTTGAACATAATAAACTCATTCATGAAAATCGGATGCCCAACATCTCAGAGGTTGTGGAAAGCAGTGTTTCCTATTTTTCTGAGGTTGTGTGCCACGAGAAGAGCCGAGTCAAAGTCCTAGTATAACAGGAGTCGGTTTCGAGGTGGGTAGCTCCCCCTGGTAATGCGATTAAAATTAATATTGATGCTTCTATTGTTGTAGTTGAGCATCTTATGGGCTTAGGAGTGGTGATGCATAATTCAACAGATCAGATAATGGCTTTGGCAGGTCGACCTTTGAAGGAGAGATATGAGGTTGAGATGGGGGAAGCTTTGGCTATTCTTTATGAGTTACAAGTGGCGAGGGACTACCGCTTTCATAATGTGGTTGTTGAGTTTGATGCAATGAATGTCATTTCGAAGGTCTGTCATCACTCTTTTTGGTTTATGAGGATATTCTAGCTTTTTGTAGCAATTTTAACTCCATTAGTTTTTGTCATGTTGGCCAGGACTGTCATCGAGTTGCCCATGTTATTGCTTAATGGGCTTTGGGAGCTCATAGAGAATATGTTTTCTTAGAAGAGCTTCCTCCTTAGTTTGCTAATATGTTTTCTTAGAGGAGCTTCCTCCTTAGTTTGCTGTATATTTTTAAACGATTCCTCTACTTAATGCATGCTATTATTTCATAAAAAAAAGAATACAATAATTTATGGTTAATTATAATATATTTTATATTTAGTATATAAATCAACATTCAGTTTACTGATAATGAATTTACAGTTTATATCAAAATGAACCTATACAGTTTATATCAAAATGAATATACAGTTTAAAATGAACATATAGTTTACAAAAATTGAACCTACATATAAAAAATTTACAGTTTATATTAAATGAATTTAGAATTTACAAAAAATGAATCTACAATTTATTGATAATAAAGTTACTGTTTGCAAAAAATGAACATACAGTTTACTGATAATAAATCTAATGTTATACCAAAACGAACCTACAGTTTACAAAAAATGAATTTACAATTTACAAAAAATAAATATACAATTTACTTATAATAAATCTATAGTTTATACTAATTGAACCTACAGTTTAAAAAAAATGAACATACAATTCACAAATAATGAACCTACGATTCACAACAAATGAACATGTATATTTAAATTAATCAACCTATATTATGTAACAAATGAACCTCAAAAAAACATAAAATCCATTTAATAACATTAATAATATTAAACATAAATTAATATAATATAATATAATATTAAATAAATTATATTAATATAATATTTAATATAAATTGATTAATATAGTAATATAAGTTATATATAATATTTATATATAATAACATGAATTATATAATTATAATAATATAATATAATTAGATAATATAAAATAATTATATATTAATATAATTATAAATTGTATTAATATAATTATATATAATATATAAAATTATAATATATAAAATACACAAAAATCTCATTTATAAAAACAAAAAATGAAAAAAAGAAAGTTGATTGTGCTGAAGAGAGACGCATGTCCCTTTTTTTGTTCTCTCACATGTCATAAACCTCTAGTTCATATTGTTATATGGATAAAGGTCATGATATAATTTGTCTTTTATATTGGGTTATCAGACACTTCTACTTGTTTTAGTTAAGAATCACCGATATACGTATATGTTTGCACCGAAAAATAAATTTTAATTCAATTCAATAATTTTTGTCAAGCCCCTTTGATTATATATTTAATTAAATAATTTTTATTTAATAAAATAAATAAATAATTTTTATTTAATAAAAATTATTTTGAAGTGGTGATTAAGCCAAACGAGTGATAGTTAGAAAAAAGTGAGAGAAGTGGAAATGTTGAACATACTAGTTAAAAAAAAAAATAGAAAGAAGATTAGAAAATATAGAGCATCACATTAAAGTGGCAAACGTCCAAACGAGATGACATGCAGGTTAGTCTTTGAGCTTTATAAGAAGACGCTCAACATGAAAGACCACTATGACCTACAGCCACTCAATTCCCAATAGACAACACACATCGATCAACTCAATCAAGCTAATTAACTCAAAAAATTCTATCAATCAATTTCTTAATAACATTTTATTTAATTTCTCTTTGCAATCATTCATTATTTTCTCATTTCAATATCAGTCAGTAAATATTTATTTTCATTGTAAATATGTCAATGTATTCAATATCAAGTAATTTTTTCAAATTTCTAAGTATTTCTATTTTAATTTTATTATTGATATTTATTGCATTCAATTCGCGTTCATATTTTTGATTTTCAATACAAATCCAAGCAAATTATAGTAAGAGAAATGAGGACCCGATTGTCATTTTGATTTCGAAGTTAGAAAGTGCATACCATTTGACGGTTTTTATACCTCATACACATGACACTCCCAGTTCTAAAAAATTTATAATAAACAATATATCATGCAGATTTTATTTTATTTTTATGCTATTTATTTAAAATTTTAAAAATATATAACATATTTTTTTATTCATTCTAAAAATTTTATATTTTTTGGTTAGCATTTAAGATATAAATTAATTAATATAATTATAATAATTAATTAATTTTGAAGATTTAAATCTATTAGTGTGATTTTAATGTTTTTTAGATTTAATTCTATTATAAATGAGTTCATTGTTAAGAATAAAATTTAAATGATATGTAATTATTTAAAATAAAAAATAATGATAGAATTAGTTTTTAACAAAAAACTTAAATTATGTATAATTTTAATGAATTTATTATTTATTTTTCTATGTAAAAATAATATTTACATTCATTATATTTATGTAAGAAAAGAAGACATAAATTAACATAGTAAAAATTAAATAATTAAAACTTTTGAACATATTGAAGAAATTTTTTAAAAAGTTGCAAAGGTAAATAATTAAATTTTCCTATAAAAATTGTATATATATATTATTAAAAATAATTAATATCAACAAATATGAGTATTTAATAAAAAATAGTTAATTAATAAATATGAATCAATTAGACATTGTAAAGTAATTTAATATCAAAAATTTACAAACAATGTATAATTAAGAAAAACTTTAGAGGAAAAACTGCCTATCATTTTGTGGTTATAAATTTATAAATACTTTAGCCTTATTATATATATAAAGATGTTACACTTTGTTATGGTTTTATGAATACTTTAGCTTTATCATATATAAATATAGATTTTACACTTTGTAAACTATAGTTATAGGGATGTAACGGAATCACCTCAAGGAGCACAAGATGACAGGCTGCAATTCCAGTCCTGAATTCATTCTACGAAGATTCTTAACCGAAGCCAAGGAATACGCAGGAAACCAATATTTGTATCATTCAAGAACACTTATTCCCCGCGAATAATATTATCGTCCATTTAGCTATCTGCAAATATGGAATAGATTATGTACGTACTTGTATTGTGATGGTGACTGATGAACTGACTCATTTCACTCTCGTCATACTTGGTCCTAAATGAAATGAATCTTGCTAGCAGAAAAAGTAGGAAATTAGGGAAACATCACATGCTAACTTGTTGCAAGCTATGGTATAATTCCATTAGATACAGGATTAACATGCAGGACAATTGGACCACACTCAATTGACTATGAAAGGAAAACCAAGTACAAGAGATGCCGCTTCGGCTCATCGAGACTATGAGCTATTTCCTTCTCAAATTTTCAGTTTTATCACAACCAACCACAACACATGTAATGGGTTTTTGGAATTTGTCCTGTCTGACGAATATATTCTGCTTGAGCTGCAGTTCTTTCTGCATCTCTGTTTTTTCTGTCTTCTGCTGCGGCTCGTTTTTCTTCTGATTTTTGCCTTGCCATAGAGATCTTCTTTACCATCTTAGCTTGAGTTTGGGCTCGCATTTGTTCAACTTGAGCCTGAAAACAGATAGATTTCAATCAACATAGGTGCACTACATTAGTCTCAGCAATTGCTTAGAACTACTACAGACATTATCAGAGTACAAGTTTTAGTTAGCCTGTAAGTCATTTGTGATGATGCCTAGATTTCGTCCAAGCGAGCAATGACGTTTACAAGGTTAGAAGTTTTAGACCCCACCAAATTTCTCTCTTGCAATTTCCAAATATGACCTAGGTAATCGCTTCTTTTATTAAAAAAGAATCCTGACAATCAATATCATGTAGTAGCAATCTTCAGTAAATATGGTCAATCAATTTAAATACCTCTATTCTCCGCATCTCAGCTTCTAGTTTTGCTTTCTGCTGACTTTCCCATGCTTGGATTTTAATTTCTTCGCGTCTATATCTGAAAAGTTCAAGCATGCTTTTGTCAGACAAAACATTGGAAATCTCTGGTAGTTAATAAAGAATACTGCTTTAAACTAAGTTCAAGAGTGCCAGAGTCACAGAAGAAACCTTGCTGTGTGTTTAGATTTTTCAGCTTCCTCCCATGCAGCTGCACGTTTTTCAAATTCAATCCTCTCAAGATCCTCCGCATTATTAGTCTCAACCGGCAATGTATTCTTTTCCTGATCTTCTTTACTTGCCCATGCAGCAATATTCATCTTGCCAAGTTGGACACCTAGGGCTACAATCTCTCTTCTTGTCTTTAATTTTAATTCTTGTTCTGTCAACTCTTTCTTGCTGTTTGCAATGTTGAGTTGTGTATCATCATCAGTGCCATTCTCCATAGGTGTTGGCGCTGCTGCTCCTCTTCGGGGAGTAGATGGGATTGAAGAAGTTGGGCTGCGGAGAGGAGTCGTTGCACCTACAGGTGTAGCAGTCCTTGAAGGCTCTTGACTTGCAATGGGGGTCATTTCTGTTCCCATGTCTCTCATGCAGACAGATCTTATGACAGGAAGAACTGCGAATTCATAACATCATATTAAAAAATAATACTAATGTGCATCAAAAGGGACTATGATTCAGAATAGGCTTCTATGAGTAATTATACTATTCCCCTAAATCCACCAGCTTATTTTTACATGTCCACAAACTAGAGGTTTCAATTATTATGATAATTATTATACAAAGTCTATCATCAATCCGTTACATTGATTTTTGGTGATCCGATAAACCCTAATGGGTGGTTCACAGCTGCATCACTGTCAGCTGATTAGGACTGCAAACACTCAAATAAACATTGTTGTGTTGCAAATTATATTGGTGTTTGTACAAATATGGCAATGATGATGGCGCAGAAAATAAACAAGCATGGGATTAGAAAGTGCTCCTTCATGATTGTTTTGATAAAAGCGGATCAAATGGCAGCATAAAGTACCATGATGCATTGGTGAAAGTACACTGTTTTCAAACCCTCTTCTTGTTCCTATATAAGTTCGAATATTATTAAAAAAAGAACAACTTTGATATCCTTTCTTTGCGGCAGGCAAATGTTAAATCCATATATGTGACAGGCACTAAGCTTTGGAGTGCTCCAACATTAGTTAAAGCACATTGTAAATGCAATTTTACCTGTTGTGTCATCCACTGAAGTTTTTGTACTAGATAGTTCACTTTGATCCACTTCCCTCAAATCCTTAATCTGAGTACACTGATCTATCAGCACATTGCCCCCATATGCTTGGCCAGAAATGGAGGGAGTTCCTGGGTCAATAAAAGAAGACTTCTCAAATGCCATTTGTGAAGCAGGCTGACAGAAATCTATACGCTTTGTGTCTACCACCCTGCTAGTTGATGACTTAAGATCATGATTTGCTGATTCTGGAGCAACTCTCACCATATTCGTCCCCAACATCCGATTAGCTTGGTTATGTAAAACATTCTTCTTAGAATAATTAGGCTGTAGATTTTGCCTATTTATTATCCATTTCTCTGCATCGTTCCACTTAGACGGTATTGGCCTGGACAATGATCTTGTAAATTGATTATGTACTGACCTCTCCTTATAGAACTCAAAGCTAGTTGAACTCGCATTACTATCATAATCAAGATTCTCTTCTTCAAGTGATCTCATTGGGTGAACTGCACTCGAATTACCACTTTCACCCTTTGAGAATTGTTGACTTTTAACACGACCCATGTTGCCATTTGCCTTTGGCAATGCCTCCTTCTGCTGGCAAGAGGACTGATCAATTTGGCTCGCATCAACCACAGCGTCACCCGGTACACTCATAGTCACAGATGCAACTTCTAAGCTAGGAGCTGAAACTAGAAACAAAAGCTCGATATAAGTATCAGTTTTGACATAAGAAAGAAGGTTAAGAGTAGAAACACCACCTTCATCATCATTGGATGCTAACAAGCTGTTCTTGACAAATTCAGTATCCTCTAGCCTTGAAGGAGATGTTCTTGAAGAATTACTGTTGGATCCGTCCTTCTTTGTTTTATGGTGAGGTCCCATGAGCTTCATCCTTAATTTACTTGGAGATATTATACCAGTCTGCAGTTGGTAAATCAAATCTTTCAGCCACAACTTTCCAAGAAAGACATGGAGAAGCTTTTGCACAATTTGAAAAAAAAAAAAAAAATCATTTAAAAACAGTTTTAGTCCTAGATAAAAATAGAAAAAAACACTAGCTTCTGCATAATAATTCATTTAGCAGATTTAGAGTAGCAAACTCATTATTCAACCACTCAGTATATGTCTAACAAAAGAAAAAGAAAAAGATGGTGAAAATTAGACCTTTCAATGCATTAACACTAAGGGGGCAGAAACTCAAAAATCTCCAACTTCAAATTGAATCATAATTTGGGAACTAAGATTAAATAAGAAACAAAAAAAATCTAAAACACCAAAAATCCAAGACCCAGATCATAAAAGAAACGAGGTAACGCAGTAAGAATGAAGATAAACAAAAAATAGGGAGAACCCACACTTTACTTGTGCAAGATGAAAAGAAAAAATGAAAGGAATCGACAGACAAGAATCAAGAACAAAGAAAAATAGGACAAAGGGTCATTCAAGAACAGAGTTAAAAAGGAAAAACTTTAACCATACCTGAACTTTGTCTATCCTCTCGTACTCCATTAGATCTCTATCTCTCTCTCTTTCTTTCACTATAGAATGAAGAAGCAGCAGGGGAAGAAGCTACAAAAGCATACGTCTTTCTTAGTTGCTGTTGTTCTCCACAGACAGGTCACAGGTTCATTAACCGTGAAATGGTAGCAAAGATCCAACCCTTTAGTTTCTCTTCCCTTCTCTCTCCTCGTACCTCACCGTGATCTTTCCACGTCACCACGTGGGCCCAAGAAGCCCTGGCCTGCCAACGTCGCCGGTCGGCGATTTCTAACTGCGCCAGCCGAGGAATTGACAATTTTCAAAACCACATTTTTTTCTTTTTCTCCTTTCCTGTTAAGGCTGCTTTCAATATTTAAAGCGTGGCAACAGACGTGGACGGAATTGGGAGTGGAGAGGGGGTTTAGTATCATCCAAGAAAATTTCATATTTAACTCAATTTTTTTACAGTAGAGCTCAAACAATTTTTTTACAGTAGAGCTCAAACATTATATTATTTATATCAAAACTAATAAATTCATTACAAAAATGATTTTTCTAATTTTTCAATAAATTCAAATTTGATAAATAGGTGTTAGCTGTACACACAACTATTCAAGTTAAATTTTGAGCATGTACATTCATGGATAAATCATTCAAATAAAAATATGATGATTAATAATTATTTTTATTTTAGTTATTTAAAATTGAATAAGACTGATAAAATTAAAAATTGATCAGCAGTTCGATTTTATATTACAAACATATAATAAAAAATATCAAAATAAGAAAATCAATTAAATTAAAAAAATTAGGGAAAACAAAAAATTATATCAAATTGATTCAATATAAAATTTACTTATTTTATAAAAATTAAAAATATTTTGAAATTACAATATTTTATTCCAAGTTTAAAAATTAAAAATATATTTCACTATTTTATCATATTATTATTTTTTAATTTTAAAAATATTATTTATATATATTTTTTAAAAAATAAAAAATTGATAGAACTAGAATTAAATGAATCAACCAATTCTCTGATTTTAAAAGCATTGATATAGACGATGCTAATAAATGGATAACTTTCTTCATTTTCATAGTTGTTGATAACAGTAATATATGTAGAAAGAATTTATGATGTGCTAAAACATAATAAATAGAGGAATTGAGAGATGTAGATAGAGCTGAAAATTTTAAATCAAAGTGGTAGATAGGAGAAGTGAATGAGATAAGTAATTGGTATGGCTTAAAAAAAAAATAAAAGGAAAATTCCTTTGAATGGAAATATCAAATATGTAACACTTGGATTGAAATAAAGGCAAAGGGAAAAAAATTGGGAATGATTAAGCGCAGGCCTGTGAACAGTGGGGCAATGACGGAAAAAGTGTAATTTCAGTTAGCTGTTACTGTTCAAGTAAGTAGTAGAGTAATAATGAGAGAGAGAGCTATTATCCTTTGCTTCAATTATCATAGGGCAGAAACAAAAAGCCTTTCCTTTGTTAGGCCCTCTATATTGGTTTGAGTAGTTGTCTGCATAATTTGCATTTTGACCAATTTGAACCTTTTTTTTTTATGGGAGAACATTGGCGTCCTCTGCCAATTTGAACCAATTTACAATTATATTTTCCTAGGACGCCAATGTTCAAGTGCCAAGCTTATAACCCTTATAATCCAAAAAGAAAGACTTAAGATGGCCAAAATGGCAGAGGATTTGTACAGGATAATAATTAAACTCATATATTGACAGGCTGTAAACAGAGTAAACAATCCATAAATATATAATTGTAATTGCAAAGTACTTTTCTGTCCTTTCACCCATTATCAGATAAAGCAGTAGTTAGGTTTGGTTAGGTTTACGGTCTCTCTGAATGAATATATATATATAATCATAAATTTTTCTATAAATCTGACGTATAACATGTGTGAGGTCCATTGATCGTTAAAATGAGATGCACTTCCTAATGTTTACTAAAATAGATTGGATGTGTGCTTGAGTGACTTCCTTTTTATAGGCTCCATGAATACCCCTGCACCCTAGCATGTTTTCACGTCTTCCATGCAATTACTTCGAGCAGTAGTGGATTAATGCCGTATGTCTCCACCTTCAGTTTGGTGCTCCATGTATTCTAATCCTTTTCTATGTTTTAATCACTTTATATAATTATTTTCACATCTCCCCACTTGCTCTTTAATTATATATCTCTCATTTACCAATTAATTGTTTGATTTTATCCCCACTCTAAAAATACTTTTTATTTATTTTTTCATTAAATAAAAATCATTAATTAAATAATTTATCTGATGTGGCAGACTAAAATTATTGGACTGGATCAAAAATATTTTAAGTGCAACCATATATATTCCAAAAAATAATTTTCACATACCATATCAATTTCAGCACACACACATTTCGTATGGTTTAACAAATTTCTTTTGGGTAAATCTGAATAATATAATCCGAAAATAATTTTAGCATCAGTAAATTAAAATTTCATTAATATAAATAAATAATTTTAGGTATCAAGGCTTCATTTGTTGAAAGTAGTTTTTACATTCAGTGATGCTTGCGTTGATGATAAATATTTGTCTAATAAATAAATAAGACTGAATAAAAGTTAGAATCAAAGTGTATTGGGTGAAGTCACTTCATAAAAAAGACTTTTAAATCTAAATGTGACTTAATAGTTTTTTTATTTTTATGTTTTTATATATTTTAAATTATTATTCATTAAAATTATATATATATATATATATATTCTCTATTGAAAATTGCTTTTGTGCTATTTATATTTTCAATTTTAATTATATTTCATTATTTTAATAGTTATAACGTATATATTTCAAAATAAACATAAATATTATGTTCCAAAAAAATATATAACAAAAAACAAACATAATAAAAATGAAAGATGAAAAAATAAATTAAGATTTTACTTATTCGGTAAAAGATAAATTAACTGTAAAAAATATTTTATCAGAAAATAATTTTTTTTTCTGTTGTTTCTTATAAATACTAAAATACAATTAAAGATTTTTATTTAGCACTTGGATTGCAAATAAACTATTATTTTTTATTTGCAAATGATAAAAATTGTTAGGATGTAAGAACTTAATATTTATATTATTTATTATTAAATAAAATATAAAAATGATAGCGTATGAGAGATTTTTATACTACATTAGTTATTTATAACCACTAATCATAATTTTTAGCTTATCAATATGAAGAGATATAATCATTTTGAATTTGATAAAATCATTCACTTAAAAATAAATTACGTAAATATGAATAATGAGTTTATTAATCAGTGTCAATTATATTTGATAGCTGATTATGTCCAAGGTTGCTTTGCTGATCTGAGGTAGACTCTGTCAATTAATGATGACCATCAAAATTTATTATTTTTATACACTCTTATTTTTTTAATATTTAGTAATTGTTGATAAATATAAAAAAAAACTAAAGTATCAAATAAACTTTTGAATTTATTCTAAAGTGATAATAAAAGATAAAATGAATTTTTTTATCAATTTTACTCTTGAACTTATATTAAAAAATAAATATTAATATATTAAAAATAGATATTAAAAAAGGTAAGTTTGAGAAAAAAAATAGATAAAACCAAACTGAATTAAAATTCAATTGAAATTAAACAAAAAATTAAGATAATTTTGATTTTAATAATTTTTTATTTAAATTTTATATTAAAAATAATAATTAATTAAATTGATTGTATATTATATACTTTAAAATAAATTTCAATATTAGATTATTATATATAATATTAATATATTTTACATATTTTTAATAAAAATATATTTAATATAAAATTTAATTAATTATGAATGAATTAAATTTTTAAATAATTAAATTAATAATTTTTATAATTATGATTCAATTTTTTATTAAAAAATTTCCGAAACTAATTAATTGATTTTTCTTTTGTTGCCCACTCTTTGATTAGCGTGAGCATTCCTAAAAAATGGCACCACCAATACCAATGTTTTTCTTTTCCTTTTTTTTTTTTCTTTATTTATACCATTGATATTATTATAATTGAATAGCGTCAGACTTTAAAAAAAGGCTTCTGATGAATTCTATAATGTGGAGAGCAAAGATAGAGCTATTAGACTCCTATTAATGATATTTTAATGTGGATTTTCCTTGGATTTTTCTCTTTATATTTAATTAAAATGTTGACAGGAAAGGCAACTTGGATTGAAAAAATTCAGCATGTATGATTTCATCTCTATAAAATTTGTTCCTCAGATTTTGCCATTGCCAATGCCAAGGCTACATGAAACCCAAGCAAATTCCATTGTCTTATTTGTAGCAATTGATCTGGACACATATGCATGTATGTGCACCAACTTGAAACAATTGATTAATTACAAAAAAATTCCTAAAATGATTTTCATTTCATAAGGTGGATAAAAATAATCATAGTATTAAAATAGACACCATGAAAGTTTATTCAATTAAATTGCATTTATTTATTTTATATGAAAAATATTTAAAATGAAAAAATTATTAAGATTTGAATTTTTAGTTTCATACATTAATAAGAATATTAGAGTCGAATTATTAACAGATAATGTTGTTTATCTGCAAAGTAAAATATTATAATTTTGTTTTGTTTATTTTTATCAAATTGATTTCTTCACATAGTATAAAATATTCATATTTATCATATTTCATTTCTAATAATATGTTGTTTACTTAAATTATTCATGTGTTTAAAAGATTATTTCTCACACACACACACACATATATATATATTGAGATAAAAATATAATTTTCATATTTATGTAAATAGAATATACGATTATCATAATATAATAAACTGTAAAAATCACAATTCATAATTAAAAGGAGAGGCACAAAGTTCCATTAATGTATTGTTACGAAAATGGTAGTTATGGAGGGTGACAAAAAGCACGTAGAATTTGGGGAGAATAGCATAATAATCACTACACAACATAAGCTGCTAAATGTTAAAAGTATGTAGGGTTGCAAAACTCAACGTACAAATGATAAAGATACGTAAGAGAAACCTTTCTTGGATTCCATATAAAATTTTCAAAATTGCACTTTAGTGTAAGTGTACTCTTTTTTTTTTTTTTTTTTCCTTTTCTAATGGTCTCATGACTTTTTTCTCCTCCTATTAAGAATATACAAGCACTCCAAAAATAAGGGGAAAATGAAAAGGAATACACAGTGTAAACGGCTAATAGCAATTTGGCTCTTTTTTTTTTAAAGGAAAATATGAACTTCATTCATAAAATTAATAAATTATACATTTAATAATAATAATAATAATAATAATAATAATAATAATAATACATCAAGAATTATGAAAAACATAAAAAAAAAAAGAAACCCATCAATAATAACTTTTAATTAGAATGATTGAATACTTGAAGTTGTAACTTAGTAGGAAGCACGCCCAATTTAATGATTACTAGAACTACAAATATATTCTCGTGGTCTTTAAATTATTTTAATAACTTGAATATCACTAATAAATTGAAAACTATTATTAAAAAAAGAACTTAAAAAATTCAAAAACTTAACCAAAAATAAAACTTACAAAGAAAGAACATATAATTTTTAAAAAGAATAATAAAAATAAAATCAAAATGCATATAAAAATTAGATCTATGTTCATAAAGATATAAAAATAATAGATCTAATATCTACGTATATAAATTTAGTCAAATTTAAGTTAATTTATTAAAAATAAAATAAACTACATATAAAATCTCTAAATCTAAAGAAATAAACTTAAAAAAATTTTAAAATAGAGTAAATTTAGATTTTAATCTACAAAAATAAAGGATCAAAATAGAAGAAAATTAAAACAGGGAGTCCAATTTTGGCCAAGATAGTCAGAAATTGATTTCTAAAGATTATCTGATTAAAAAGCTTGAATGAGAGAAAAAGAGAACAGACAAGGCGGGTAGTTAAGAAATTTTTATTTAATATGATAACTATGAAATTTCTACCTCCTCTGTAACATATGAAATCAAAAAATTGAGCTATAACCCCTTTTTTTTTTTTTTTTGGGGGGGGGGGGGGAATATAGCAATCTATAGCTTTTCCAAATTTAAGATGTATAAAAAATGTTATTGAGTGTTCATATAACAACACAAGATTTAATAAATATATATTAACGTAAAAGAATATTTTCTAATATAACAAAGAAAAGGTAGAAGAGAAATTTTTGTAAATAGTCTATATATTCATGCGATTTTGAAAGACGCTTTGAATAGTAATAAATTTAAAATTTGTTTTTGAGACTAATAAAAGAATTAATTTTTAAATATGTTAAAAATATAGGAATGTATTTTACAATCATTTGAAAATACACTTAATCTCAATTATTATGTAAACGGATTAAAAAAAATATGTTTTTTTTAAAATATTAAAGAGAAGAAGATGTTATATTGATAAGATTCAAAATCTAGCCAACAATAAAGGAAAGTATGTAATACAATAAAGGAATGGGCTATGATTCAAAAATATGTTGATAGTATATACAATAAAGAAAAGTATCCCAATAGATCAAAAAAAAAAAAAAAAGGTATCCTAATAATCCATCTTATTTGTGTTGCCTTCATGTGATTAACCCATGACCCAAATAATAATAATTTTCATCAAATGCTTTTTAGGGCTCCAAACCCAATACCGTTTTTAATTAGTAAAAGCTTAGTTAACCCTTGATGGGTCCTATTCTTATTCTCCTACCAAGGAGCAATCCCTTCTTAAAAGAATTTTTTTGTACGTCTAAAATATTCTTTATAAATATACTGGTTTGATTCCCTGAAATTGCAAATTGTGGCTTTAATAGGTTTACATTATAATATCAATGTTAGCACTTGGTATGGATTGTAATTATTAATTTATTAATAATCAACAATAGTGACTCATTCGAAACAATCTAATCACATGACAGAACAAGATTAAAAAAAAATTATTAAATGGAATATGGAAAGAAACCCTACTCACACGTATTGCATTGTTCCCATTGTCACTTGACTGGACTCGTTTGGTATTGGCAATGACATATAATTCATGGCCTTTTGCTAAGGACTTTTGTTTTGATCCATCCATCAGCTCTCCCTTATTTTCAAACCCAAAAGTATGAACACTTTGACTAGCCCATTTCTTTGACCACATTCCCCTCATGCCTACCTAATTCGGCGCCACCTTATTAATTGTTACTCTCTGCTATTATAACCTTGAGTATTCTATAAAAAAGAAAAAGGTTAACGATTTTTTAAAATTTTTAGATTATTTTTAAAAACAATAAATATTTTTAAATATATCATATTAAGGTGAGAGCATATTTTTAAAATAATTTAAAAAATAATTATACTAAGATCTCAAAAGAAATATGATAAAATATTATATTCTATATAGTTTTACCTTTTCAATTTAAACCAAAAAAGCCTTCTAATTAATTTAAACTAAGTTTAGAGCAGTGTTTTTAGCTTTAAATTAAATTGATCTATCAGATTAGTAAAATTAAAAACTAATCAGCAATTTAATTTGATTATAGGCTAAAAATCAATTAATTAAAAAACCTATCATAATAAAAAATTGAATCAAATTAGTTCAACTTAAAATTATATTATTTTATAAAAAATTTAAAATGATATTATTTTATTTAAAGTTTAAATGTTGAAAATAATTTTAAAAATTAACTTATTATTTTATCATAGTATACTATTTTTTTAATTTAAAATTTTTTTCAAATATTGTTTATATATTTAATTTTTTTTTAAAATTATTTGTTGCATTGGTCAAATTAATCAATCGACAATTCAACTAATTAATTAATGTCAACACTAATTTTATTTTGAAAACATACTCTCTCCCTCTCTCCATCAAAGTTGCGTACAGTATAACAAACATTTGAAGAAAAAACATTGAAATTTTTTTTTTACCGGCTTGCATAACAAACATTTGAAGAAACAACATTGAAACAAAAATTTGACTAACTTTTAAAATTTAAATCTTTTTGAATTTTGATAAAATTGGTCAATCTATTTAATTTTGGTAAAATTTTGATAAAATTAGTCAATCCTTTTAATTTTGGCTAATTTTGATATATCATTCTATCTTAATCAATTTGGATTTTGGCTAGATTTGCTAAAATTTTATTTGTTTTGATTAATTTTGCTAAAATTAAAAAGATTGATCAATTTTATCAAATTTTGTTAATTTTATCAAAATTAAAATAATTGACTAATTTTATCAAATTTGAAAAAATTTGGATATTTAGAGACAATAAACCAAAAAAAGATATTTAAACAAAGTTTTTTGATTTATTGTTAGATATTATCTCTCATATATAATTTAATGTATTATTAAATTTTAATTTATATTACGTTATAACAATATATTTGATGAAATTCTCATAATTAATATAAATATAAAATTATAAAAAATACTCATAATAAAAATAAAATTATAATTTTAGAATTCAACTAATGTGTATGTTGTTATACTATAATAATATAGGTCAATGAAGGCGATTTGATTTTATTTTTCTGCAGGAGCAGTTTTAACAATCCCTATACGCACTTGCGGCAATCTTATCAATCGCCATATAAATATTAGTTTTTACACCGCTACTATAGAATAGTGGCGATTTGGTCCATCATCGGGGTAGGTTGGTTCGAAACGACAATCATATACAGATAGTGGCAATTGCCTGAAGGCTAATATAAGGGCAGTTCAAACAGGCCCTAGAAGTATTGCCATCTTTTAAGAATGTTTCCAACTGTAATGTATAGGAGTAGTTTAAACCTCTGTTATTCAATTTTAATATCAATAATTAATTATTGTTTGAAATTATCAATACAAATACTATCATAAAATATATTAACGAGAATCCAATTTAAATATAAATATGCCTAAAATTTAAATAATATTATCTCCACAAGAATTCAATAAAATAACTATGAAAGCCTCAACCAAAAACACAAAAGTTAAATCAGCAAGGATTCAATGAAACAATTGATGAAAGTCTACAAATACTCATGATAAATAGCTCTCAAACTGTTGAAAGGAGTGAGTACCTTCATCTTTGCCATGTATTATGATCTTCAACTTGCCAATATTAATAATGCAATATATTAAGATTTTTATATTCTAAAATTGAAAATTATTGCACTTAACTTCGAAAACTATTAGGCTAATAAGCAAAAAATACAAAGCACAATATAGTCATCAATAATTAAAACATTAAATTATCTTAACAAACTTAAATTTGCAATTGATCTAGATCTTAAACAAATTACTAATAAAATGTAAGCATCTATTAAATTAGTTATACCACTTATTAACAATGAACAAATTAAAGTAGAAAAAATTTGAGTTATTTGAGAAGATGATACCTAAAAATTATTAAGTTGAGTGATCATTTTTATTAGAAAAATTTTTGTAGATAAATGAAGTTAAAGTTTTTTTAAAGTTCCAAACACTTGATTATACTTGTCCATTATTTCTTGTAATTGCTCTTTTAAAAGTTGAACTTCGTATCATTGATTTGTGAAACTTTTTTTTTTTTTATCTTGCTCCCACATTATATGAATTCCCTCCAGAATAACGTATAGGAGTGAGTCCTGAATCCAAATCATGCACTTTGTGACTAAGCAACTTTTGAGAGTTATTTGATCCAAATCTATATCATAATTTGCAATTAATTCTGTTCGAAGAGCAATAGATTTGTCGTGCAAATATG
>CATIWR010507268.1:0-16345 GCA_949677035.1 Omphalea diandra | reverse complement strand
CCTCCGAGATTGAAGACTTCTAATGTTGCATATATTTGTCAATTGAAACGTTCATTATATGGGCTCAAACAAGCCCCTCGTGCTTGGTTTGAGAAATTTCAACAAACACTTATTCACCTTTCCTTTGTGCAAAGCCAGTATAACCCCTCTTTATTCTTGCGAGACTTCCCTAGGTATTGTTATCTTACTTGTCTATGTGGATGATATTATTATCACTGGCACTGACATTGGTGAGATTCATCAACTTAAAGCCTCTCTACATGCTTCATTTCACATGAAAGATCTTAGATCTCTTATTTATTTTTTGGGGCTTGAAATTCACAGAAGTAGCAAAGGAATCTTTGTAAACCAACATAAGTATCTTCGTGACATTATTCACTTGGCAGGCTTATAAGATTCTACTCCTGTCAATACACTTATGGAAGTTAATGTCAAATATCGACAAAATGAAGGTGATCCCATCCAAGATCTAACATTATATCAGCAACTCATTGGTAGTCTTATTTATCTTACTATTAGTCGATTAGATATCTCATTTGTAGTTAATTTAGTAAGTCAATTTATGGTTTCATCGCGTCATTTATATATGGTCGCGGTTAAACGCATTATCCGTTATCTTCTTGCTACTCCCATTCACGGGCTCTTCTTTTCATCTAGTACATCTCTTCATCTCATTGTTTATAGTGATGCAGATTAGGTTGGATGTCTCGATACACGATGTTCTACTACAGGTTGGTGTGTATATTTGGGTGATGCTTTAATTTCTTGGAAGTGTAAAAAACAAGAACAAGTATCAAAATCCTCCACTGAGGCTAAATATCATGCTATGTCCTTTGCTTGTTTAGAAATTACTTGGTTACGTGGCTTAGTCTCTGAATTAGGTTATTCGCAATCTAGTCCTACTCCTTTCTATGTTGACAATACCAGTGCTATTCAGATTATGACAAATCCTGTATTTCATGAACGGATCAAATACATTGAAGTGGATTGTCACTCAATTCATGAAGCTTTTGATAAAGGTTTTATTACTCTTCCACATATTTCTACAGATTGTCAAATTGCAGATATTCTCACAAAACCTCTCACTCGTGCTCACCATCAATTTTTTTGTAAACAAATTGATGTTGTTAGACTCACCAGCATCAATTTGAGGGGAGTGTCAATGATATCTTGTAGAATATTTATCTCTTATAATTAAGGGATAATGTCAACTATAAGTGTATTATTTTTTTGCTATAATTGGGGGGCTGTAATTGGGGCATAATAGCAACAATTAAATGATATTATTGTTGTTGTAAATAGGAAAGAATTAGTGCTATAATTGTGTGATTTGGTTGACTTTTGAGGGATGATTTTACTGTCATAAATAGGGAGGAATTAGTGCTGTAATTAGGGGATTTGATTGGGAGAAATTAGTGCTGTAATTATGGAATTTGATTGACTGTATTTGACCTCTATATAGGAGGGAGAGCTCATAGTTTTGGGCATCTAATTATTCACCCAAAATCCTATTAAAAATGTATTTTTTTTTTGTTATGTTTACATATCATATTATGAGAATTTTTGTGTGGGTTAATATTAATTATTGGTTTGTTTTAAGTTTTATAAAATGGACTGAATAATATAGGTTATTGATTAATGAGTGAGTGCAATTAAAATAGTGATCAAATGAGTTAAGGGCTTGTGACACCTTTAGTGGGCCGATATGGAAGACGATCATTGTAGGCCTATTTTAACATGGACTCGTGATGGGTGAGCCTATTAAAATATATTATAAATAGGCTAAGTCTCTTCTCCTGCCTTTATAACCTTAACCCTAATAGCTACATCTATTGGTAGTCGTCTTGCGAGAAGGTAAACAAAAGGAAGACTTAGCTCTCATTTTCAATCTTTTTGATCTATTTTCTTCAGTGTTTAATTTTAGAGGTTGCAATTATGACTCAAAGCAATTTTGGATCTGCTGCACAAATAGGTACGCAATTTATTTCCGCTTAACTATGGATTGGTGTTCTAAATTCATGTTCTAGATCCTGAATAATTCTTACATGTAGTATCAGAGCTTTGAGATTGTATATAATTTAGAATCCTAAATATTTTATATTGATAACAATATATATATATATATATTTTGATGATCGATGTTACTGTATCGCCTTGATATATTTAATTTACTTCTACCATCACAAGTTATTCTATTAGCTTAGATGGTTGGTGACGCGCATACCTCGCATAAGAGGCCGCAACTTTTAAACCCGAATTTTCAAAAAACTTTCCCGTTTCTGGCAAAATTTTTTTTCTTCTTCTCTTTTGCGATTTAGTCCATAACCCAACAAACAAAGCCTTCTTTTTGGTTCCAAAACCTACTGTACAAAAGGGCGGCATGCCTCCCGTAATCAGCTTCTTATGCCGTTAGGTAAATACCCATCTTTACCCGAACTCAATCCTCATTTTTGTCCCTTCTTTTTTGTTTCGATTTCGCTCACAAAGATCACCTTCGAATGCCAACAAGTGCACCAATCAAAACAAAAATTGGAGATTGAATGATTCTTGATTTTGCATTGATTGTTGTTGCGATGTTTGGTTTGTGATTGTGTACGTTGTTGGTTGATGGTGTTATTAGTGCGTGAGATCAACGAAGACGCCCCTGCCAAACAAAGATTGGAGACAGTGTGGTGCAAGAAAAAAAAATTTTAAAACCACGATGCGTGCCTTGGGTCTTGAATCCACAACCACAAGACTCAAACCCTTGTGCTCAGCCAACTCAACTAAATGGATCATCTATTAATTTCTTATGCAGACAAATATTTAGATAAGCAAGCTATATTCATATTCATCATGTTATATTTTAATTTTATTTCAATGATTATTAATATATAAATATATAAATATTTAGGTGATTTATATATAATTAATTGTCAGTTTATTATTTAGTGATATTAATTTTGTGATAAAATTAAATAAATATATAATAAATATTTGTTTTGCACATATATGAGAAAATAATCATGTGTTTAAAATTAAGGTCTATTATGTTATGGTACCTTATATATTTTTTGAAATACATATTTGTGTTTAGTATATATTTTAATTGGGTCTTTATAAATCTCTAATTAAAAATAATTGTATGGGTTAATATGGGCGTTACCGTCAAAGTGGGACGTCCGTTGAAATTCATAAAATTATTTTTAGTTTTTGCGAATAGATAATTTCGAATTAATCTATATAATAACTTGCCCAAAGGAGGTTATTAGATACATTGGTTTAAAGAGTGCTTGTTGGAATGAAACTATTTGTGCTTAGAGTTGTATTAGCCTAGAGAGTCTGTCTGCCCAAAGGGGATAGATTTCTTGAAACTGGTGTGAACTTGATTGTGTGCTTCATAACTAGAAATTCTAATGCATGTGCATGTTATGCCTAAAGGAGAATATGTAGTGATACCAGAATTTTCTAGATTGTATAAATTATAAATTTAATTTTGTACATAGCCCAATTCTAATACATGCTTTCAATTTGTCTCGAACAGTCTCCCTTAGTCTCAACAACAGTACTGCGACTGTTGAACTCTTGACTAGCACCAACTTTAAGAGGTGGAAAGACGACATTCTGTTTGTCTTGGGAATGAGTGAGATAGATTATGCCCTTTATGAATATGACCTTGTAAAACCCACCCGTGAAAGCAATATCAAGGAAAAAGAATTACACGTTAAGTGGGAGAGATCTAATCGTCTTAGTCTTATGGCCATGAGGAAAACAATTCCTGAATACCTTAGGATTAGTTTGCCCACTGATGTTACTGCCAAAGTTTTTCTTGCTGCTGTAGAAGATATATACTTTGTATCCGATAAGGCTGAGGTTGAGACCCTAATGAGTTAATTAACCAGTATGAGATATAACCATAGTGAGAATATGAGGAATTACATTCTAAATATGGTTCACCTTCAAATCAAACTTAGGGGTCTTAAACTTGAGATTTCTGATGAATTTATTGTTTACCAAGCTTTAAATACTTTGCCTCCTAAATGCAGCCAAATCAAGACTGTCTATAACACCCAAAATACTACCTGGACCATTAATGACCTTGAAACCAAATGTGATACTGAGAAAAAAAAATTAGAAAAGAAAAGGGTGAGGTAGTCATGCTATTGACACAACATAGGGTTGATCCTAAAAAGGATAAAGATAAGTTTAAACCTAATTATTATGCTTCTAAAAGGAATCAAAATTTTAAATGGCATGGTAGGAATCAGACCACGAAGGGAGGTGATTTTGGAATTGTCCACAAAAGTAAGGTGAAGTGTTTCTTTTGTCACAAAGAAGGTCATAAGAGAAAAGATTGTTATCAATTCACAGCTTGGCTAAAAAAGAAGGAAGAAGAAGGTATTCCTTTGGCTTATGTTTGCTTTGAATGTTATATGGTTGATGTATCACCAAATTTTTGGTGGCTTGATAGTGGTGCAACTGTTCATGTTGCTATTACCTTGCAGGGGTTCATAAGCAAACAAAAGTCAAATGAAAGGGAATCCAAGTGTAGAGTTAGGAACAATTTGGAGATAGATGTCGAGTAAGTAGGAGTAGTTAGGTTAATATTGGAATTTGGATTTTATCTAGTTTTAGAGAACACCTTTTATGTTCCATCTTTTAGGAGAAATTTGGTTTGTGTTTCTGTTTTGGATAAAATTGGATATCACTTTGCTATTGGTAATGGAAGAGTCAATATATTTTTAAATTCTAAATTGATCGGTGAATGTGTTTTGTTCGATAATTTATATAGATTGTGCTTGGATGATGCAAGAGACTGTGAGCATTCTTATGAAACCAATGTTGTGGCCAAACGATCCTTAATTAAAGAAAAATCCTTTTCATTGTGACACAAACATTTAGGTCATATATCTAGAGAAAGAATTGGAAGACTAGTAAAAGATGACATTTTTCCTTCTTTTGATTTTGAAGATCTAGATGTTTGTGTGGATTGTATAAGGGATAAATTTACTAAGAATAAAAAGAAAGGTGCTAATAAAAGTTCAGATCTTTTAGAGATTATTCATATTGATATCAGTGGACCTTATTCACTCACTATTTATGGCAATAAATATTTCATTACCTTCATTGATGATTTTTCACATTATGGCTATTTATACTTGATAAAGAAGAAATTTGATGCCATCGAGATGTTCAAAATTTTCAAAACTGAGGTTGAGAAACAATTAGAAAAAGTCATTAAAATTGTGAGATCTAATTGAGGGGGTGAATATTACGACAAATATAATGAGATTGGTCAACATATAGGAGAGTTTGCCAAATGTTTGCAAGAATATATAATAGTTGCTCAATATACATGCCTGGTAATCCTGAACAAAATGGTGTAGCTGAAAGGCGCAATCGTACTTTAAAGCATATGATGAGTAGGTCTAACTTGCTCGAATTATTAATGGGTGAGGCTATTAAAACTGCCCTTTATATTTTGAACCGTGTCTCTAGCAAATCTATACCTAAAACACTTTTTAAGTTGTGGACTGGTAGACAACCTAGTTTGAACCATTTTTGTGTTTGGGGTTGTCCTGCTGAGGTTAGAATATATAATCCAAATGAGAAAAAGACTGACCCTAGAACTACCCGTTGTTACTTTATTAGGTACCCAACCCATTCTAAAGGATACAAGTTCTATTGTCCTGCACATGACACAAAGATTGTAGAGTCTATGACTACGAAGTTTTTTGAGATGGATGTTGCTGATTTAGACATTTCTCAACCACTTATTCATAGTGTACAAAATGAAATTACAACCATTCCTTTACCTTTATCACATGAAAGGATTATAAGGGTTCCTATTCAAGTAGGTGGTAATGGTAACAGTGGAATTGATCTTCCTCTTCATATTGAGAATCCTCCAGATCTTATAGTTGAATCATTACCTGTTAGAAGATCTGTTAAGGCGAGAAGGTAAACAATTCTAGATGGTTATGAGGTTTATCTTGGTGAATATGATTATAATATAGGTCATGTTATTGATCCTGTACCTTATGATGATATTATTAATAGTATTTATTTTGATTTCTGGATTGATACTATGAAAGATGAGATGACATCAATGAGTCATAACGGAGTTTGGAAACTAGTGGAACTTTTTTCTAATAATAAACTTATAGGTTACAAATGAGTATTCAAGACCAAGAAGGATTCTAAAAGAAAGGTTGAGAAATTTAAAGCCAAATTGGTTGCTAAGGAGTTTACATAGCGTGAAGGTGTTGATTATAATAAGACTTTTTCCTCTGTTTCCTCTAAAGATTCCTTTAGGATAATTGTGGCCTTGGTTGCTCATTTTGATTTAGAGTTGCATCAAATGGATGTCAAGATGACATTCTTCAATGATGATTTGGGTGAAGAAATTTACATGGTGCAACCTAAACGTTTTAAAGAAAGTGATAAAAAACACTTAGTTTATAAACTGAAGAGATCTATTTATGGTCTCAAACAATCTTCTCGTTAATGATATCTCAAATTTGATGAGGTAATCACTTCACTTGGTTTCACAGAGAATAAGATAGATTAGTACATTTACCATAAGATCTGTGGAAGTAAACTTATGTTTCTTGTTCTTTATGTTGATGATATTTTGTTAGCTAGTAATGACATGGAGATGATTTGTGAAACTAAGTAGTTACTCTCTAGAACTTTTGACATGAAAAATCTTGGAGAGACGTCTTTTGTCTTAGGTATTGAGATTCATCGTAATCGGTCTTATCATTTATTAGGTATTTCTCAAAGGGCCTATATTGATCGTGTGCTCAGTAGATTCAATATGCAATCTTGCAAAGGTGGTGATACTCCTGTAGTGAAAAAAGATAAATTTAGTAAGGAGCAATGCCCTAAAAGTGATATAGAAAAACAAACTATAATTAATATTCCTTATGCAAGTGCAGTTGACAGCTTGATGTACGCCCAAGTGTGTACTAGACCAGATATTGCATACGTTTTTTGTGTTCTTGGTCGATATCTTTCTAATCCTGGGTGGGATAATTGGATAGCTGCTAAGAAGGTAATGAGATACTTGCAAAAGACAAAAGATTATATGTTGGTTTATAGGCGTGTGGATGATCTTAAAGTAGTGGGGTATTCAGACTTTGATTTTGTAGGTTGTCAAGATGATATGAAGTCTACTTCCGGTTATATTTTTATGCTTTTCGGTGGTGCTATTTCGTGGAAGAGTGTTAAACAAACACTTACAACTTTTTCTACTATGCAAGCTGAGTTTGTTGCTTGTTATGGTGCTAGTACACAAACTATATGGTTGAAAATTTTATTTCTAGTTTGTTTGTGGTTGATTCTATTACTAGGTCACTTAGAATCTATTGTGATAATAATGTTGTTGTGTTCTTCTTTAAGAACAATAAAAGTTTGAGTGGGTCTAAGCATATGGAGATTAAATATCTAGCAGTCAGAGATTTAATAAAGAAAGAAGATGTTGAGATTTGGTACGTTAGTATTGATTTGATGTTAGTTGATCCTCTAACCAAATGACTTAGACTCATAATTTTCAAGAAACATGTTTGTGATATGGGTGTTGTGGAGTCTTTTGATGTGTTTGGTTAGTGAGAGTTTTGTGCTTGTAATTGAACGTCTAAGATAAATAATTTAATTACATTGCTTATTCATATTTATTTATATGAGTTGAGCATTTTGTGGTTATTTGTTATGCGTATGTGCACATTCTATGAGTTGTGCGTGATGTGCTTAAAATTTGCATTATTATCTCAAGTTATGTTAGTTTCCAATTGTGTTTCTGGAAACACAGGTTAAAACATATATTGTGTGTATTTCCAAAATAGAAATAAAAACCTTATTGTGAAGCCTTATGAATTTCTCTTGCTTGTTTGAGAATGTGTGAAAGAGAAATATTTGGAAGACTGATGAAGAAAATAATGTATTGATCACATGTGAGTGCTATTTTTTTGCTACATTATCATATCGGAATCCAGGTCAGTTCAGTTGTCAATATTTGTGACTATAAATTGGTACTATGTCAATAAGAGACATAATTACTGCCGTGATCCGATATTGATAATTTAATGTGGATAGAATTATGTTTAAAGTGTCATTTTATCAATAAACTATATATTTTTTTAAAATTTTATGGCCACATTTGACTTTAAAGTATTAAGTCTGAGATTCGTTTTCAAAATGTTTTCTTTCATAAAATATGAAAATGTCATAATTAATATTACCAAGTAAGAGAATGTAAGAATTTTTGTGTGGGCTAATATTAATTATTGATTTGTTTTAAGTTTTATAAAATATACTGAATAATATAGTTTATTAATTAGTGGATGAACCCGATTAAAATAGTGATAAAATGAGTTATGAGTTTGTGACACCTTTAGTTGACCGATATGAAAGATGATCAATGTAGACCTATTTTAACATGGATCTGTGATGGGTGAACCTGTTAAAATCTATTATAAATAGGTTAAGTCTACTCTCCTACCTTCATAATCCTAACTCTAATTGCTTCACCCATTGGTAGCCTTCTTGCGAGAAGGTAAGGAGAGGAAGACTTAGCTCTCGTTTTCAATCATTCTGATCTATTTTCTTTAGTGTTTAATTTCAGTAATTGCAATTATAATTTCAGTGATTGCAATTATGACTCAAAATAATTTTGGAGCTACTGTACAAACATGTACACAATTTGTTTTCGTTTAACTATAGATTTGTGTTATAAATTCATGTACTGGATTATGAATAATTCTTACACATATAACGAAAAAATGATAGATTGTTTCTTTTTCAATAATATATGAGTTAGCAATATTATTATTAGTAGTCACTATGTGTATGAGTATATTTTTCGCAACTAAAATGTTATTCTCAAATAATTTTAGTGATAGATGTTTATATAAGTTTAGTAATTAAATAATCCGTATAACCAAGACTAAAAAATTTAAGCATTTTTTTTTTTGAAAATGAAAAATGTTTTACTTTTATTTCATAATTAATAGTTTAACAATAAAATTTGCAAAAGTATTAGCAAACCATAATTCACCCACGTGATTTTATATGTCAGCTAATTGAAGAAGAACTAAAGGAAGGATTATTTCGTTTGGACAATATTTTCCTACGGTCTAAACAGTTGAAAAGTCCTTTGATATGTGATATGGAATTTTCAACAGTAAAAAAGTCCATCTAATTCGTTGATATGAAAATTTCAAAAAAGTCCATCTAATTCGTTGAAAACGTTTGTTCTCAAAAAAATTTTCAACAGTAAAAAAGTCGATATGAAATTTTCAAAAGCCATCTAACTAGTTTAGACAATATTTGGAATTTTCAACACGTTTGGAAAATTACATGTAATTCGTTTGGATAACATTTTCCTACTGTCTAAACAGTAGAAAGTCCTCGATATGAAAGTTTTTAAAATCGGATCAGAAATTAAATTGATTAGTTAGCTGATTTTCAGTTTGATGGTTTAATGGGTTCAATCAGTTCGATTTAATAGAGTATTTTTATTTTTAAAAAATATATAAATAATACTTAAAAATATTTAAAAATAGAAAAAATATATAATATAATAAATTAATGAAAATTATTTTTAAAATTTAAATTTTGAGTAAAATAGTGTAATTTTTTTAAAAAAATTTAAAAATTTTCACATAAACAATATAATTTTAAGTTGAATTGTTTAATCCAATTATAGTTGTAAGCGATTTCTTCAAATTTTTTCTTATTTTGACCAATTTTTAGGGGGACAATTTTTAATATTAAACCAAATCGAATTATTTCTGATTTTACCGGTCCGATCAGCCAGTCCAATGCAATTCCGAAAACACTAATCCTTTCAAGGACTTTTTAACTGTGAAAAATGAATCTCATTAGGACAATATTGTCTTAAAAGTCATTGAGGGATTTTATGCTTGAAGGAAAAAAAAAAAATAAAGAACAAACACCTATGTAGCACGAAGAAGAAAACGTGAGGAAATGAGAAAATGAGAAATGAGAAACGAGAAACATGAAATGTATTATGGAAAAATGACATTTTATAAAATATAAGTGAAAAAAATATGAAAAAACATGGAGTTTCTGAAGCGCGAAAATGTATATGGAATGCGAAAATATGATTTAACTAAAGTTTCCACGTAACATAAATAAAAACCATCATCGAAAAATAATAACTTGTTTCAACAGAGAAAGAACATTATTAAAGTTGTGTACATTTCAATTTTTTTTATTGGTAATAAAGTCATCTCTAAAATGGTGAGAAATAACTTCAAATTCTAATGACAGTCAAATTAACTAAAAAAACAATTCCAACTTTTTTTCCTCAATATTTAGCATGACTTTTGTTAACACAAATATAAGTTAAATGTCTATGACGTAAACACATGATAGAAATTTTTGCCTTCAGAGTTGGAACTGATCCTACTAGAATGGAGAATGCTATGGATTCTGAAAGTGTCACATTTGATGATAAAATGGTGGTGAGGAGAGCAATTGAAGCAGCTGGGATTTCTTTCACCTGCGTTTCTGCAAACTGCTTCGCGGGATACTTTCTCGGCGGTCTTTGTCAACCTGGTCATATCATTCCTTCAAAAGATCATGTAACCTTGCTTTGAGATGATAATCAGAAAGCAATTTATGTTGACGAGGATGATATAGCCATGTACACTATTAAGACAATAGATGACCCTCGTACCCTCAATAAGACATTGTATACCAGGCCTCCAAACCATATTTTGTCGCAAATAGAATTAGTCTAGATATGGGAAAAATATATCGGAAAGGAACTTCATAAGTCCTCGATTTTCAAGGTAGACTTTCAACATTCTATGAAAGGTAACCAAGACATACATTTGACATTTACTCATTTTCCAGCTCATCAAGAAGATAAAATTGACACCATAAAAAATAGGGTATAATAATTATGTATATGCATATACATATGGAAATATATGATATATAGACCCACCGACTCATACGCATACATGCATAAATTTTCTTTTATTGGTTATAATAAATGCATTAAGTTGCCTCGTATAAATGGACTTTGGAAAGAGACTAGATTACCCAGTTACTTTTAATCCGTAAACTCAAGAGTTTTAGTCAAGTGGTATTTCAAAACTCTTTCATTAAAGATCTAGAGGATATCAATATCAACAATTTTGACTTGGTTGTTTGATAATTCATATTAAGAGCTTAAAATGAAAATATTTAGTATTTAGTTTTTTGAATTTGTTTAATAATAATTCTTAAACTCTTAATTTTTATGTGCATTTAATAATATTTTATTTTTGTGCTACTAATTTGAAAAAGGGTAATTAATTTGACAAATAAATACTTTTTACTTGATGTATTAATGAATAGAAAAACTTTATCACTATCGTCTTTTTATTGCTATAATTCTCATTCACCAATCATCACCATAATAACCATCACCATTATCATCTCCATCATCACAACCATCACTTCCACTGTAAGTCTACAAAACAACCTTCAACATCAAAACCACAATTACCACCATTTTATTCACTTTTAAGTTTAATTAATTTATGTAATTTTAATTTAATTTTTAAAAATTCATTAATTATTCAACTTTTAAAATTTTTAGAATAAAAACTCTTAATTTTTTAATATTAAAATTATTCAATTCTTAATTTTAATATTTATTTGTTAGTTTTATCATATACCAATATGTCTTAGACTTGTAATTTGAAACCTTGTGTAATGTCTTACTTCTCTTTCCTTAAAATTGAAAAGGGCAAGACTATACAAAGCAAGTTGAGCGACACATTACTATCATATTTGTTATGAGGAGTGTCTTGCAAACTTTGATATAGGTGAAGAAGGAGAAATAGCTACCAAGATTTATCTATAAGTCAAGTATACCACCACCGAAAAGTATTTAAGATGTAATCTATAAGTGCTATTTGTATATGCAAATTATTGAATGTGCAACATCTACAAAGTTCTTTCGTGATAACAAGTGCTATTTGTACATGTAAATTCTTGAATGTGCAACATTATTATTACTACTTTTACAATGTTCTTTTGTGATAATGAGTGTAATTGTATTGCTATTCTACTAATAATGATCTTATATGTTTTGGGATAATTTGTACCAACTGCTATTGAATTATAATTTAAATTTTATGTAATTTTATTCAATTTAATTACTAAACTTTCATTAATATTATATTAAAATTTGAAAACCAATTATGATGATGTGGTGCAACTTTTGATCTTTTCACGTTGTAATGGACATATACTCACAAAGTTGTTACATCTAAAATTTAAAAATTATAATCTAAAGGAACTGTCTTCCTACTTTGTTTAGCTATGCTATAATTATATTAATTCTAATAAGATTTCTAATTTGATTATTTATTTATTTGCTAGTTAAAATATGAATTTATTAACATAAACAATGTTAGTATGGAATTTTTGTCATTTAAATTGTCAAAAGCCCAAATAAAAATAATAGTTTTTGAGTTTGATATTAGAGATATAATTAGTCAAAACTGTTGATTTCAAATGAATTATGAAACTCACAATTAATAATATATGTGTGCATGAATGTACACATTTTATAATGAGCCAATTTAATATGTTCAAATGAAATCGTTTTGAACCCTAAAATTATTTATTTAAACTAATTTTTAGGCCACTTTGAGTTTTTGCTAAATTTTGAGAACTTGTTTTAATTTTTTATTTTAATTTAGATATGTTCTCCTTTTTTGTTTAAGGCTTTTTATGGGCTATAAAAATCACTGTTATATTTTTTAAAAATATTATAATTTTTCTCCAATTTCACTTGTTGATTACATTAAAGTAATTGATAGAGTTCTAATCTTGATAGGAAATTTTCAAAAACCTATATTATGCTATATTATATATAAAGAAAAGCACACAAAATTTTAAATTTTAAATTTTCAAAATCATGAATTACATTAAATTGTTATTTCAATCAAAACAAGCAAAGATGAAAGCACACCTTTGTTATATAGTCGATTGCACCTCTAAGGATTCATTCACCTCTCATACGGTTAGGTTGTTGCAAACCACAACTATCTATTCTATGATTAGGCATAACCTTTACAAGTATCCACACAAATCAATATGTAAAATCTTCAATGGCTAGTGATGTTATGCTAATTAAGGAGAGTTAGAGGCAAGGTTTTAATTAGCTAGTATTCAAGAATAAGCCATAGATTTTTGTCTCTCACTCATTCATTAGTGGGCCTTAAAGTCTCTAATGCATATATATAGACACACCTTAAACCTAATACCGTTAGGTGGATTCAACCTGTGTCCAAATTTCCTTCAGGACTCTATATTTATTAGATAGTTATAATTAACTACTTAATCATAATAGACTTGTTCCAATTGAGCATGCTTAATTTATTTTAGCTTTATATTTTTAGTCTTTTATGCGTGCGTGTGTATCCTTATAGACTTTTTAACTTATTTGACATAAGCCATAATTCTAAATAAATATTTTAAATTAGGTAAATTAGATGAATTAAATAATTTATTTTATCGCTAATTTACTAATTGATTGATCTCATAGTTAAATATTATGAGTAGCACACAGCTTGCATGTCATGACAAATCAATATTATTGATCCTACATAGAGCCCAACATGGGTGAATAACATTGTGATAAATATTATGAAATTTGATGATTACTCACATACAAAGAAGGGAGAATGAGACAGTGAGAATGACACCAAGATTTATAAAGGTTTGAAAATAGTCCTCGTTACTTCCTCTCCTTTATTATCCTTACTAGTGCCTTTTACTATTTTTTATAGGATAAGATATAACTTATTCTTTTATGTATTAAAAGAATGAACCTATTGTGAACCTATTTATGCATTAAAAGATAAGATATAACTTATTCTTTTATTCCTTATTAATACCTTTTACTATCTTGTATAGGATAAGATATAACTTATTCTTTTATGTATTAAAAATTAACCTTTGCACTCTCTTTTATTGGGCTCTATAGAGAAAACTAACTAGTGTTTTCTCGAGCTCAATAACAGCCTTAGTAAGATAGTTTTTGGGCACTACCTTTTCCTAACTTCTTTATGGTGCAAGTTAAGCCTTTTATAAATAAGATTTCTTAATATAAAATATAAACTAAATAATGATGATTCTCACATAAAATATGCAGATAATACTCAAAACATTTCACTCATAATCGCACACCCCAACCTGTTACAAGAATGAAGCACAATAAATGTAGAAAGAAAGGGAAGAATGACTTAAAGCCTTAAATGCTTGACAAAACTCATTTTTGCACTTTTAATATATTAGGAAACTTTTCAAAGGTCATATTAGATGCTCTTATATAATGCCAAGTCCATTCGGATGGTTGGAAACACCTAAACTAGAAAAATAGTTGTTACATGGTTGAATACATCATTCTACTTTATGTTAGTTTGTTCTCCAATTCTAAATAAAAATCATTAATTTTGTTCATAGTGAATTGGCTGATTCAAGTGGTGAACATGGCGGTTCTTGAGGACCTATTTAATATGGAATAGGGTTATTCACCTATCCCCTACTTAAACACTTCTTACTTAAATAACCATAACTTTCTCTATAGAGATTTAAATTGCAAACGATTTATTTTTTTAGAAACTAAACTCAAGAGCTTTTCACACATATATGGTCCACCATCTCCTTGTAAATTGATTTATAGAGAATTTTGAAGTTGACTTATCTATATGAAAGTTTTGGATTCAACTTAACCTTTCTTTACTTAAATACCATAACTTTTGCTTACATCTTGGAATTATACACTATTTAATTCTCTAGAAACTAAATGTCTTCATCTTTCTAGTCATATATTATAGTCATATACTAGAAAGATGTCTTCATCTTTCTAGTCATATATTATAGTCTTTTAAGTCCTCCGAAATTATTTTGCATATCAGTTTAAAATGAACTCTTTTACGATGTAATCAATTTGGCTTCTACTAAAAGAGTGCTCCATGCGTCTTTGTTTTTATACAAGGCTTTCATATCATTACATAGGGCTGTTCAAAATGCATAAGGCTTCACTTAATATCAGAGCCATTTAACTATTCTACTAAATTTTCACCAAATTTTTCTATTCACTTAGCTTGAATAGTCCATTCCATCTTGTGAATAAGGTTGTTCCTATTTATCTAGCTCCCTAAATAAAGTGGCTTCTTTATTTCTTCTCGTTATTCAATTTCTAATCTTGCCACCTTCTAAGGATCATCTCTCATAAATATTCTCTTCTATTTTTTGAAAGAGATGTTAAAATTCTCAATATTATCCATATTCAAAACTAATAAAATCAATGGCATTGAAGCCTTGAGGTCAACATATATAGTTAGGGATGATCAATGTGGTTTGATCATATACCATTGCTAAGATGGTTACCTATGCAATTTGATCCTTTCATTGAAGATGTTCTAATCAAACCATATAATATGGAATAGTATATACTATATATATTGGTTTAATTATGTTAAGTTCCTTTTTAGCAATTGACTTAGCAATGATCATATTATTTTACCTCGATCAAGGAAACTACAAGAAATAAATAATTTATCGAACAAATTTTCATTGGTGACGATGCCAATTTCATCGATAATTTAAATTTATCGATGGAATACAGACCGAACGTATTGTTGGCGAAGTATTGGTCAGTAATGTCATACCGATGGAAACTTTGATCCATCGGCAAATGGACTGATGAATTGCCAACAAAATAGTGGTCAGTAATTCAGCCTAAAAACCAAGTTGAATTATCGACAAAATACTTCTGTCGACAAATCCATTGGTAAATCGACGTTATTCCGTTAGTGAATTAAAATCTTGTTATATTTTTTAAAATAAACCATCGGTAATCTATTGGTAATTATTTAATTTTTTTATTCCTCCATCAGTAATTTGTCAGTAACTTATTGAATGTTTTTTTAAAATTTATGATATTGATATTAGTATTTTTAATATTAATTTTATACTATTTATGATATTAATATTAATATTAATATTTTTAATATTAATTTTATAATATTTATGATATTAATTTTGTAATTTTATAAAAGAATTACAAAAATTTCAAATAATAATAACAATATAATGAAAAAAGAAATATATATATATATATATATATATACCTCCCTCTTCTTCAGCCACCAATTATAATTGTTGTTGCCGCTGCTCCTCCTATATCTGATCCTGACGTCTTCGACGTTACTAATGATTTTTTCATAGATCCAAATGATGTAGCAGTTGATTAGTTTTATAGTTTTATTTGTATCAAATATTGACATTTTTATGTATATATATATATACATAAAAATGTCAATATTTG
>CATIWR010507229.1:0-11028 GCA_949677035.1 Omphalea diandra | reverse complement strand
AATGGTGTTGTGTCGAATTAAAATAATTATTTTTTTTCTCTTGTTTTTTGTGGTAAAAAAGAGAAAAATTAAGATATGCTTTCTCTTTACTTTTTCTTTTCACACACACACAAACACACAGACACACATATATATATAGATATTTATATATACACTAGATGTTGTAAGAAATAATTTCTTAAATATTTTTAAAAATTATAAATATAAACCTAGAAAAATTAAATAATAATAAAGCAAAAAAAAAAAAATGGTATGAGGATATTTTCTAAGAATAGGGGAAAGATTCAAATATGTGCAGAGGAAAGGCAAAGGCTTGGGTCTCTCTCTCGCTCTCTAAATATAACGTTTTATTTTGAAAATGTCGACTTTGCTGTTTGGCTTCTTAGTTAGTTAATTACGGATCGCCTGATCTCATTTCACCAAGATGTTGATTACCATGGACGTGTCATCGAGGATTATCAGGTCAGTATGCCCTGCCATTCCTTACCCTCTTTGCATTTTCTGAAAATTTTACGCGGCATTTATTGGTGATTCCATTTTCTCTGAATTAGGGTTTTTCGGGGCTTAAGTGACCAACGAGGTTGCCGAGCAGGAAGTACGGTGATTGACTCTCTTACTAATTTTGCCTCTTTCCATGGATACTTTATTGTTGTTGAAGTAATGGGTTTAGCCGATTGATTGATTTCAATTAGAATTCTGTTGTTATTGCTAATTTCAGTGTGTTAATTTCACTATGGTCTTAATTTTTATTTTTAATTACATGGCTAGCTAGTCTAAATTCTCAGTTTGAGCGCAATAATTTTGTTGCAGTTTAAAAGAGGGGAAGCTGAATGGTATTTGTGTTGGTTGGCATTGTTTTGCTGGTTGATAATGCAGAGCTATGCCAACATTTGCTCCTGTAACTTTGGATAGGTTGTTAGAACCTGGAAGTTCTAAATCTGTCGAGCAGTTGTTTTCTTGCTCAAACCCTATGCCAAGACCTAAGTTTCTTCCGAAAACGAGGTCTATGCGTAATTCAAACCTGGAGAGGAGAGACAGTGTACTGGCAACTAAGAGGAAAGTTAATTGTCCTCAGATATCGCCAGCTCTCTATGCCATTCCTAAAGCAACCCCACTCCCTGATTCACCACCTTCATTTTCTCCTTCACCATATATCATTAACCACAAGAGGCGTGGGCCACGGCTTTTAAAGAGCTTTTCTTAGGATGACGTAGCTTCCTGCAGGAAAACTTTGGATGAGGCTGAGGTCAATAAGAGGTCAAAGGATACAGAAAACAAGGGTGTTGATTCTACTAATGATCGTTCTGTCACTTTTTCCATTTCTGATTCTGTTGAAGGGAGGCATGTAAATGGTGTCCTGGATGGTCTCATTAAAAAACAGATTACAAACGGTTCCCATCATCATGGTTCTTGTGAAGGGGACCAAAGGAATGGTCTCCATGATAGTGAAACAGGAAGTGGTAACATGAACCTTAAAACTGGAACTGCAAGGAATGGTCTGACCATGGAAAAGGATGTGCTGAAGCAAGTTGCACTGTATCCAGAAAGAGATGGAGAGCCTGAAGATTTCTTTGACCCCCAGGACTCAATTAATTACACCAGTAACACTGACAGTGAAGATGACTCTTTAATTGAAGGTTCGGCAAAGCTTGCTACAACTACACCTGTGGGGGAGTTTTTTGATGCTTGGGAAGGTACTTGAGTTGTTTCTTTCTTATTTATTTGTTTTTGTGGAGTGTATGTTTGTTGGAGAAGTAGCATATTGATTTTCTGTTTATTTGTTTCATATTTGGGATTTCTATATTGCTCTTCAAGATGCATATTTGTAAGAAATTTCCATTTTATTTTGTCAGAGAATGTATATATTCTGGCATATTCTGTTCCAGAGCATGTATATTGGTTCTGCACAAGTATGCACCAGCTGTTGAAATACATGAATCAAAGTGCTGTCATTTTGAATTTTCCATAAGCATATTGACTTTCGCGGAAGAATTAACAGCATTGCTATTGCCAATAGCAGCTTTTGGACAAAAAATTAGAAGAATCCTCCTTTGTGAATTGATAATAGACTTCTATTAGTTTGTGAGCTAAGAGTTGATTTTAAAATAAGCTAATATTTTATGTAAACCACTATTCATTTATGTTGACAAGGAAACTAAACTACTTTCATGAATAGCTAATTACATTTTCAAAATTTAAAAATGTTGTAGTTTAACAGCGATGCCAAAAATGTTCTCAGTGACCTTATTTGTGTTATTTCCTATCTCAAGAGCTTTCCTTGGAAAGTGGGGCACCATCTTCAGTCCGTGACACCGAAGCAGAATTGCGTGAAAAGAGATTGAATTTGTTGGAGATAGAGAAGCGAAAGGAAGCAAAGGAAACTCTGAGTAGACTAAAAAATCAGTGGCAGAGGATCAAGCAACAGTTATCTGCTGTAGGATTAACTCTTCCTGAAGCAGAGCTTTTGCCAGATATTGATCCTGCAGAAGAGCTGTGTAGGCAGGTTTTCCTTGCTTGGTTTGTATAAGATTCCATTGGGAGGGGCATTGCAAAAGCTGAAGCTGAGATGGAGAAGGAAGCTCAGATTGAGGCCAAGAACTCTGAGATTGCTAGGTTGTGGGACCGGCTTCACTATTATGAGGCTGTGAATTGAGAATGTCTCAGAGGAATCAAGAAGTGGTGGGTAAGATTTTTGTTCTTGTAACATTTTATTTTTTGGTTCATTTTTCTTCTCTCATCTAGATTGAACTGTGGTTCCTTGGAAAATCAATGTCAGTCAGTGTCTCCTTGTCTTTGTCTGCTGATTGTCATCCTATTATTCCTTAGGAGATGATACATGCATCTGCATGAATGCATTGGCATGGAGTCAAGACTAACGAAGATATATCTGTTAATGGTTTTGCTCATGCCACTTATGACTTTCGAGATCAAATATTTGTTTTGCAACCTGAATGGAAGATTTGTTGTCCTTTAATTGTTCATCTTCACTTTGTTCATATTATCTTATATCTTGCATCAATTTAGTACATTAGCTTAAAAGTATAGTAGTGTTACCAGAGAATGAGCTTTTAGCATGCTGAATTAATTATTGCTGTAGTTGATGCAATAAGACACTGAACTTTCCGAAGTCCAAAATGAAATTAGAGGTTGAATATAATTGTGTAAACGAAGTTTATGAAAAAAGCATAGCTATAGTATAAAATTAATTTTCTAGTTCAATTTGCAAAAAAAAAAAAATATATAATTTTTTTAACTTCATTGCCATAATAGTTAGGAAAATTGCAGAATGAGGATACAGCTGTTGTCTCTAACATTATTAGCATAAAGTTTAACTCAGGTAGATTTGTCACTGCATTAGTGGTATTGGTTCATATCTGGTTTTCAAAATTTTGTTATATTATCTTATTGAGAAAGGAGATAACAAGGGTTAATGGTTCAATGAGGATTAGACTGATTGGATGCTGAGATGCAAACATGGGATAATGACAAATATATTCATGCATATAATTTTGCATTTTTATAAAGAATTATGATGATAAATTGTATCATCGCTTGCCTTCTGCTCTAATTTTTTTTCCCTTTATATTTCTTGTAGAGATGGCTCAGCGAAATAGGCAGGTGAGGAAAAAGAGGCAGTGATGGGTTTGGGGCTCAATTGCTGCAGTAATTTCCCTGGGCACTACAGCTTTAGCATGGTCCTATCTTCCTGCAGCAAAGGGGTCATCTTCCACTAGTGTTTGTTTGGCTCCTGAGCATGCTGATGCAGCTAAGTGATGGTCATTTTCGACAAGAAGAAGACTATGATGTTGTAGAACAGCGAACAAAAGGTTGTATGTACCCCCATGTTAATAGCAATCTCTCTTGCTTTGACCAGTTTCCCAGTTGCATCTTTCCTGTCTGGAGCATGGTATCATGACAATCACAGTTCATCGTATCCATCTTTGTGCAACAGAGAGGCAGCAATTTTGACCAATCACTATTTGGAACGATTTTGTAGATCTTTTTGTGGGTTAAAGGCTATTAGATGTTTGTAAGGTCTGTTGAATCTCTTCTTGCTCAAAGCCATTATTCCAGTATTTGTGTTGCTGCAAGATATTATTGGCAACAAACAAATTGGTACATTGGAACCTGTTTATGGATTTTCTTTTAAGAGTGGTCTCAACTCAGGGAGAAATTCTTTGGTGAATCCAGTTTGCCAATTAGGATTATGAATCTTCTATTAATATATCTGACATGAGACATTGTTTTTTTAAAATTTATTAAGTTATATATTAAATACATGTTATCTAATTATAGTTAACTATTATTAATTAGTGCACATGTTTGTGTATATCTAATTTAATAAATTTTAAACAAACAATATCACATATCAGATATATAATGAAAGGTTTATAATCATAGTTGGCAAATTAGATCCACCTAAGAATTTCTCCCCAAGTTGAGACCACTCTTAAAAGGAAATCTGTAAACAGGTTTCAATGTACTAACTCGTTTGTTGCCAATAATATCTTTCAGCAACACAAGTACTGGAATAATGGCTTTGAACAAGAAGAGATTCAACAGACCTAACAAACTCCGTTATATATGCATGATGCATATGCACATATAGCCTTTAACCGACAAAAAGATCGATAAAATCATTCCAAATAGTGATTGGTCAAAATTAAAAATTTCTGCCTCCCTGATTGCACGAAGATGGATATGATGAACTGTGATTGTCATGATACCATAACTTAGGGGTAATTGAATCCTACTTTGCTGGCTAATAATGTTCAGCATACAGTATATTTTGAACCAAGCATCCATTAATTCAATGGCATCTGTAATCATGTTGGTAGAGGTGGAATGGGACGATTTAAAACAATAACGGATGATAATAAAGTATCAATAATAGAAGGAAGTAAACCCTACAATTTATACCCATTATATAATTGGACAGAGTATCCTCTGAAATTAGCTAACCCCATTAAAACAGCAAATCAGATAAATATATAACCAAAGCCTCCAAGGCCTCCAACACAAACAACAGGTAACATGCATTGACGCCAATCTGGAGCCTTCAGAAGAATGTGCATACCTTACATCTTCCATTATGTAACTCAATCATTTAAGAAACTCAACATTTTTTTTTTGTAAATATATTTGGGAATTGATCCCTCTAAGCGTACTTTCAGTCAAGAACACACCATGAGAGACAGAGAGGAATCTTTCCTAATCTTTTTGTTCGGGCATCTGGCAAGTGTTTGGTCTATATGCATAATATTATACTAAAATAAAGTCATAAAACAGAACAGATTTTACATAATTGAACGCTAAGTTCATTAATCTCAAAGTACAATGGTAGAAGAAGCAGAAACCTAACCTCATAACATTGACAAGTGTTTCTTTGTCGGGTATCTATGCTTGGATTTAACAACAAAGATTGTATACTCAAAGCTAACAGGAAAATTCCCACATGTTTCTTCCTACGTTAGCTTTCTCAAAGCTCAATGATCCTCAAAAACTAAATCAAGTAATGGGTTCTGTCTCCTAATTGTGGAATCTCTAGACACTTACAAAGCTACAAAATGTTAATTATTTGCTACTAAGTGCTTAACGTGGCCCACTCAATGCTCTAATCTCTATCAAATCCACATCTAAGTTGTTGGCTTTACTTTTGTCCTGTGGTTATGGTTAAGCATCCCATACAAAAATTCTTGTTTCTGGTAATGCTTAATCTTTGATTTGGCATCAATTTAAAAAGAATCCAATGCTTATACTGATTGTGATGGTATCCACAGTAAGAAATCAGAATTAACAATAAGGTAAGTAAGAAATCAGAATTAACAATAAGGTAAGCTGTGATATAGATATACCAAATTAGACTGATTAACTATACCAAAAAATATAAAAAATTAAAAAAAATAAAAAATAATCGAACCGGAATAATAATTTGAAATGATACCGATTATTAATTTTTATCTAGTTTGATAATCGAATCAATCCGAATCGAACTGTTATCCATAACTTTATATATATATGTGTGTGTGTGTTGGGAGCGAGTAGAAACTCTTTTTTTAGTATTTTTTTTAAAAGATAAAAGATATTCGAATATTGAAATTGAATCGGACTGATCCATTAATCATAAATATTTGAAATGAACCAAATTGAAAATCGGTTCAATTCAAGATAAATACTTTTTCATTTTGATTCAACATCGATTCTTTTATCTTTCAAATAATCGATTTTTGGTTTGATTCTAAATAATTTCAAATAACCGATCTAAAATCAAACGGATCATCCCTAATTAACTATACAAATTTTTTTATCCCAACTTCATGCCAAATTCTAGAATTCTGTTTCTGATTTGCTTTTTTGCACTCATTTTATTGTAATTTTCCATAATTAACTCACTGTTCAAACTTGTCAAATAAGTCACTGTTCGAACTTGTCAAATAAGTCACTTTTCGAACTTGTCAAAATTAGGTGTCATTGTATCTTTTTCATGATGATTACCATATATGATGGTTAGAATAGAAATTATTATTATTATGTCTGGATTTAGCGATGAACGAAAGACCATTTAAAAGTGAGATAATGAAATTCCGAACTCTTGTTTACATTTTACATAAATGATTTTTTTTCAGGTGCATTTAGCAGAGTTCAAATATATCTACTAGTAATTTTACTTCATAAATAAATTCATAGTTCAATTGAGTATTAACATTTTTATTATTTGTGAATTTTTTTTTTCCATAAATGAGCATCAGAGTTTGGATTTTATTAATATAAAAAAATTTTCTTAATATTTAAAAGAAAATTTTATTGTTAGTTAAATTTTAAATTGTATTTTAATTATTGGTTAAAAGAAGAAATATTGGTGAATTACAACTGGAGGCACATGGCACATGAACAACAACATTAGTCTAACAATCCACTAGCAAACCTTCTTGTGACTGAAGACACAACTATCAACTACTAAACAAAACGTCAAAGAAAAAGAGAGAATTAATATGGATCTTGGATTCATATCAAACATATCCCTAATATCAATAAGTGGCAAAAGATGTTAAATTCTAATGTCACCAAAATGAGACTACCCGCCATAACAGACTGGACAAATGAAATTGGCACCTGCAACTTCATTTTCAGATATTTTGAGTAAAAGTAGCAATTAGGGTCACCACAGTTTGGACACTTCCCATCAAATAATGGAAATTCACACATGCAAGACACAAAAATACAGAGGAATTGACAGACTTCATTGTTTGGTATATAAGAAGCAAAAATACCCATTCATTAACCTCTGGCTTCTTTTACATTTACCAAGCCACAGCCACAAGTAACCTCTGAATAGGTTTTATTTACACCAGTAAACTACAATTCTGTATGCTCAAGACCCAGAAGGAATTTCGTTTAAAATTTTTCCAAAGGCCAAAGAAAAAGGATAAAAAAAAAAAAAAAAAAAAACAAAAACCTGGTAACTCCAATCTAGTACAAGTGATGTTAGAATAAATTTAAAGAGTACATATACAAAATTCTGTTAGCAAGACAAAAAGGGATTATCAGCACTCCAAGCAATAATCCAAGGTTAGTCCATTGCCTCCCAGCATCAATGAGCGAATGCCACAAGCTTTGCACTGGAAATGTGAGCACCATACACAAATGTTCAAGTCATTGGCTAACCAAACAAGCTATTTAGCGAAAAAGGAGTCCAAATACAGCCACACCGCCAAGCTCAGATCAAACTGGCCCCACCATAAGGGCCAAAATGGCAGACAAACAATTCAATCATTCAGATCAGCTAACTTGTTATAATGGCAAAGTTCCCCCACCATTTTCTTCCCAAATTAACTCAAACCACCCGCTCTGGATTCCCTCCTTTGATTTTAGCTAGCCAAAGAAAGAAGTTCTATTAAGGTCCCACAGCCACCTCCATTATAAATAGATAATATCTCAGATTGGTCTCTCCTAACACGACTTGCATTTCTTTTCCTGGACTGGCTGACAAATTTCTCAAAGTAACAAATCAACAAATTATAAGATTAAGAGCTGGATATCCTGATAACCTAACCTCAGCCACTTGCTGATCCCAAGCTGGATTACATTGCAGCCACAGAACTGCTGCCACGTGTCATGACATGCTTCCTTTTGCATACACCACTTGTATCTGAGAAGGGCCCAGCCCATATTCTCAAATACTGTTCTACACTGCACACATGTTGCAGCAACTGTTCATGCGGCCATATTCAATCAACACTACATGATAGGCCATCCAACACAAGATTAGCAGCATACCCACGGAAGGGGTATTATACACCCCAACCAAATAGTTGAATTCGAATTCTCTGAAGCACAGCCAAATCACTTAAAATCTTAGACAGCTACTGGCAATCCATAATTGTGGAATGATCTAATTCGTCCATCCCATCCTGCAGTCACGATGACAAGACCCCATGCATGAGAAGCTGCTGTGCTTTGACATGAAGCTTTCATGAACTTGTAATGAGATTTATGCACTGCTGATGATGTGGACAAGGGGCTCGAAGGAGGAAGCTTTTCCTCTGGCCAGGTTGCAGAACCCCTGGGAAAAGATTCTAGGAAATACTCTTGGCCCAGGGAAAAACCAGTTGGTGAAGAAAAAGGCATAACTTCTCGCGAATCATCATTAGAGACACGAAAGCCACCTCCACTTCCCAAATTCCCAAGTCTTAAGCCACACCAAGGTATTGCAATGGATGCATCTGTGGAGAAACGCTCACAAGACATTATCTTTTTTGCTTGCATAGGAGCATGCTCATCCTGGTCGATGCAATTCCATAAATATACATTGGAATCCTCACTAGCTGAGATAATATGCTTTCCATCTGAAGTAAAACTTGCAGATATCTGGCTTGCTGCATTTTTTATACCTAACAAGACAACAGAGAAAAATTAGGAAAAAAACAAAAAAAAAAAATTTTGCAAATTGAAATGGTAAAAAAATGCTTTACAACCAATCAAACTCAAATGCTAAGCACACACTGAGATTTGACAACATGAATTCAAACATAAATGTATTATCACGAGTGATCAATACCACTAATAAAAGATCTGAGTTATCTAAAACAAAAACATTAGAAATAATAAAAAAGATGATACTAAGAAATGAACAGATACCCTTGTATTTGCTAATCACATTGAGTCCTTGAAGAATTCTAACTTGTGAATCGGAACAAGTCACCATTACTTTGCTTGAGTCTTGTGGGAAAAACTGAAGTTAAAAACAATTTTAATGAGATAAAACTGAAAACAAAACATAAGAAGAAAAGGCAAGCAACAAAGGCTGGGGAGATAGTTACCTGGAAGCCAGTTATTCTTTTGCAAAGTGACTTCTTTTTACTGTGCAAACATATCTGAGCATCCAGTTGCAAGTAACTGTCTGAACCACGCAAAATACAAAATTGCTGCTTAATGTATATATTCTACAAATCATTCCTCCAACTTGAAGGTAAACCAATAATCTAACTTAATCTGAATCTTATGCAATCTATATGATTGTTACATGAAGGACTAAACAGTCAGATTTAAGGCATATGTAATTTATAGCCCGTGTACCACATAACTACATCCCTCCTTTTTACCATGGAATCTTATCCATTCATAGTTCTTTTAAGAAACAAACATGCTAATCTTGACTCACATAAAGCTAAAATCTCAAAACCAGAAAACTATGCATAAAATCCATAAAAATCACAATGGCAAGAGGTCATTTAATATAAGAAAAATTACATCCAGAATCAAATAAAACATTACACTAAAACTACTAAAATCACATAAAACTAAAATTTATGAGACTCCCCACATACAAGATGTATTTTAAATAAACAATGTTATGAATATAGTCAAATGACTAAATTCACAATGAAAAAAGAAAAAGAAAGAAACAAATGACTCAATATATTAATTCCCCAAAAGCTGGCAGGTGCTAATTATCTGAATAAGAATACCTGACATGTTATAAAAGCGACAGTTGCCTCCTATAGAGCCAACAATCCCTCCCTGCAAGAAGAAAATGGGAACATTTTCATCAGTCTACTTGAACATAATACATCTTTATTACGACAAGATGAATGAACAAGAAATTGCCAAACCTGCCCATCTGGATGATAACAAACTGCAGTAACTATTTCTTTTATATCAGTCCAATCAACAACTTGGCAACGAGTAATTGCCCAAATACGAACTTTTCCATCTATAGAACCGCTCATGAAATAATTGTTGTCCACAGGGTTAAACTGAACACAGGTTACTGCATCACATAATCAGGAAGAAGAAATTAAAAAGAAGTATCAGAAAAACATTGTTATCAATGTGAAAATAGATGATGCCCTTATCAAACCAAAAAAAAAAAAAGGGCCAAAAGCATGCCCCAATAAACCAACAATCTTGCCTAATAAACCAATTAACAAACTATACATCATAAAAAAGTGCAAAATCAGCAAAAAACGCACCATAATTGCTATGTGAAAAGACTCTAAGGGAATGGTCACTTCCTACTTGCCATAGACGAACTGTTTTATCCTCTGAAGCTGACAGCAGATGCTGCAACAACAACATAGAAGCTAGAACTTTAATTTGCAATGTATATTACATTTCTTTAGGTTGTTGGTAGAACCTTTAACAAAGCAACTTACATAATCCTCTGACCAGGAGAGATCCAAGATCTCCCCACTGTGCCCATGGAACTCATGCAATGGTTTCTCCAATAATCGGAAAACTTTTGGAGGGAAAATGACACAAGCAGAATCTGATGTTTTCCTCAGGCTCCGCAGTTTAGCTGTTTTCTCTTTATCCATAAATAGAGGTTTCAACTCAGACAAATGATTGACAGTGAAGTATATGCAGGACGGATCTATTTCTGGAATATCAAGTTCATTTGATCTCTCATCTTCCAGGACCCGCCATACTCGCACAATCTTATCTTCTCCAGCACTTGCAAGATACTGCCCATCAAGACTGAATTTCATTGTCCGAATTGAACCCTCATGGGCCTGGATATCTTGCCCC
>CATIWR010507187.1:0-26743 GCA_949677035.1 Omphalea diandra | reverse complement strand
TATATATATATATATATATATATATATATATATATATATATATATATATATATATATATATATAATTGGTCTAATGAATGCATTTGTCACGTTCACATGTATAAAATAAGTTTGTATATAATTAATTACTATTTTATTTTTAAAATAAATTAATAAATCATATATTAAACATAGTTAATATTGACCATTAAATAAATTTTAAATTTCATATATATCTTATCCAAATGAATGACAAGATAAATGCCTTAAACAGTCAAATTTTATTTTTAAAATGCAAAGAAAAATGCAATTAAATAGATCTCTCAATTTTACTTTTTTTGAAATCAATCTCGCAAAAATATCTTAAAGGAGGGTTTTAAGATTGTTCTTTACAAACCTCCAAATTTTATTGTATTTTATAGGAATATTGTCATAATCTTTAAATAAGTTATCAATAAGTGAAAATATTAATTCCTTTAAAAAGTGATCTATTACGTCTCAAAATTTTTATTAACACATATTTTCATAATGATTAATCACATTAGGTTGGAAGTAAAACGAAATCGAAAAAAACTGAAGTCTTCCTTGAAATTATAACTCTAAGTCATTTAGCATCACTTTATGTTTTCTTTTCTTAAATAATACTATAAGAATCAAAATTTGTAATTTTTTATTTTATATTCATTAAAAATATGAAAAAAGAGTTATACCAGAAAACTATAATTATACCAAATGTTGCCTTAAAAATTTCATTTGCTTCTCTTTTTGTTAATTAAGATTTTAACTTTGGAGCTACATCATGGAAAGAAAAAAATTTCCACCGTTTCTTATAGTGGAAATTTCCACTGTTTCTTATAGTTGTTCGGTTGAACTTTGAAAATTTTTGTTTCTTTTTAATAAGTTGTCACACCCACAACCCTTTAATTAATTGTTAACTAGAAGTATTATTCTTTTTTGAAAAAAAATATTGAATATTACTAAAGCTTAGAGTTTCTTTGACCTTTGTTAATGATTTTCTTGTTTCAATGTTTCCAAGTGCTACCCTTTTAGAAGAGTTTGGGTCATGCCTTCCTTTTTTTTGTTGTTTAAACATGAGATTTGGTCTTACTTGAATAGCCATTTAGGTTCATGACCTCACCAACAACATTTTTTTCAATGAAAAGATACTTACACATAAACAATATATGGAACTTTATTTTTCATTATTGGTATGATCAATGATGTGAAAATAATTGACTTTGATATTAGTGTGATGATGTAATTAGTATAATTAGTGTGATATAATTAGTTTTGATTTAGATTTTATAAGGTTTTATTTACATTCCTTTATCAACTGTAATTTTCATGTATAAATAAGGGTTTTTTCCTTTGTACTACAGACACAATATTAATGACACGATTTGTTTTATAAGATGGTATCAAAGTTTGGTTGGAAAAATTTTTGATTTCTATCATGTTATGCATCTATGAAATTATTGTTAAATTTTGATTTTCTATCTTAGCTTTTGGTATTATATTCTTAATTTAAGTTTTTTGTCTTAGGTTTTAGCATCATAGAAATATTTAACGTTATTTCCATATATCATCTGCCTATTTATTATCAATTTTTCAATTCTACATTAGTTTATCAATTATTTATGTTAAGTCCAACATAACTTATTTGATTCTATATTAGAGTTGATTGATTTTGGTTTATTGGTTTGATTAATCCTTTAAATAATAAACTAACTTTAGTTCTATATATTTCTAGTGTTGTTACGTTAAAATTGACTTTGATACTAGTTTGATTAACACTTGAAATTTTTTGCATTTTCATTGTAGCTCTCTCTCAATAGATTGTGTGTATTTGTAGCTTGATTTTTCCATTTGCTTACTTTTTGTTACACCAAGTATGTATTTGTGTCATCCTTTTTTTTTTTTTTTTTTGGAACATGTGAACCTTATTAATTGTGATTTGTTGAGTATTTGGTGACCCGAGGAGAACTAGGAGTGAAGGAATTAAGGAGGATATGTAGAAGTGTTTGTGTTATCTCGTTTAGTAATGTTTCTTCCATTATTTCGAATTAAGTGTTATTATGTCTTTTGTTATTCTTGTTTGAATTTTACACTAAGGCTTTGTACTTTGAATTGATTAAACTATGATTATATGTATTAGACATATTTTATCTTAATGATAATTTATTATTATGAACTTTTACGTGTATCATTATAAAGTGATGTTTGGTTTTGATTTACCGAGGATTCGATGACCCAAGAAGAATTAGGAGTGAACGAATTAAAGGGGATATGTAGAAGTATTTGTGTTATTTCATTTAGCAATATTTTTTTCCATTATTTCGTTTTAAATGTTATTATGTTTTTTATTATGCTTATTTGAATTTTATGCCTAAGCTTTGTACTTTGAATTAATTAACTATGATTTTGTGTATTAGACATCTTTTATCTTAATGATAATTTAGTTATGACCTATTATATGTATCATTGAGAAATGATTTTTGGTTGTGATTTGTTGGGTATTTGGTGACTCAAGGAGAACTAAGGGCGAAGGAATTAAGGGGGGGGATATGTAAAAGTGTTTACGCTATTGAGTTTAGCAATGTTTTTTTTTCCATTGTTTATTAAGATACCTCTAATGTTATGAATAATATATCCATAAAGATACTATGTAAGATAATCCACAGAGACACAAAAACATAAACAAATGAATAAGATACCCTAAAAGATATGAATGTGATATCCTTAAAGAGATGAATATAAGATATCCTTAAAATACACAAAATATAAACAAATGAATAAGATACCATTAAAGTTATTCATAAGATATCCTTAAATAGATGAAAATGATATCTTGGTAAGACTCAAAGAACATAAACAAATGAATAAGATGTCATTAAACATACGAATATGATATCCTTAAAAAGATAAATAAGGTATCCTTCAAATACACAAGCAATATAAATAAATGAATAACACTTAAAGACACAAAGTGTTTATTTGATTAAGTTTGACTTGTTGGTGACCCGAGGAGCACTAGGGATGAAAGAATTGTAGAAGTGCTTATTTAAGTAAGTTTGACTTTATTATTTACTTGACATAAAATGCATGTTATTCTTATTCAAACATCATTAATAACATATCAAAATCAAATTTTGATGTAAATCACATTTTCATATTTTATTGATTAGGTACAATTTTAAAATTTGAAAATATTAAGTATATATTCACAAATATACACTATGTTATTTAAGCCTTAGAATCTCATTTAATTTTTGCCTCACTAGATATAGTGAGATAGCATTGACTTGTCCAAGTTAGATAATTTAGGAATGCAATGTTTGTATGTAAAAGAGGCAGATGCAAGTATTTTCTTTAATATGTAGAAACTCGATAGTATCCCTCGTTATTCTCTAGATGCATAATGAAATAAGTGTCGATTCTTACGATATGACACTAAATTTGTGTAAGTCGTATGAGAGGCCTCATATCAAAGGTGGTAAATAAAGTAAAACTCTTGTTCCTTGTAAGAAGATGCATTATTTTCCTCTAACCCTTCAATTGTAAAGGTTATATGCATTGAATGCCATAGTTGCAGAAATGCATTGGCATATTGAGCATGAGGTTAAAATGGGTGTCACGTATCATTATGTATATTCTTATACTTGGAGACATTTCAATCAAACACATCCAAATTTTGAAACTAAAAGTCAAAATGTTTGAGAAGGTCTTTGTACAAATGGCTTTTTTTGAATGTTCGATTTTACAACTAATTTGTATAATGGTACTTATAAAGAAACTAATAATACTTATAAAGAAACTAACTAGAGGCACTTTATTTATATATTATGCGTATTTTTCTTTATTACTATGCTTAAGGTAGTCAAATTTTTCTTTTCGTTATTTATGCATTATTAAAATGATCAATTTTTATTAGCTTTATTTGTCTATTCTTTATTTAGTTATTAGTATATATACATCATGAGGGGGAGGGGTGATGATACTAGTAGATGTGCTAAGTGTTGGAGATCTAGTTTAGACACTTTTGGGTGAGGGACAGTGGGGCAAGGTTCATGGCCTTCACCCTTTGTTCCACTATTGTGACCATCAGTTTCTCCCTCACCATCAGCACCACCGATATTATCACCTCCATCATTCCACCTTTCGCCATTAGCACTGTTGCCATCTTTAGTTCCTCCACCGTCCTCATGAGCACTGACTACACCATCGACTATAGAGAAGACACCAACTACGTCATCAATGGCTGAGTCTAGTATTGATAGAGTGACGCTTTAGCTTGTCAATGGGAGATACTAAACTTATGCTTTTTTCCATTAATTTTTACTTTTTGTTTAATAATTATTGATTTTCATGTCCTTTAAAATGCAATATATAACTGAACATATAATTCTCAATGTTGGATACTTTTGCATATTTCCTATTTATTATCTCTTACTAAGTTATTCTTTGTTACACAAACAATGGTTTCATTTCAAGCGATGAATATTACGCTTGGATCTCCAAGATTTGTTTGATTCGCCTTAAGCCATATTAGGTAACATGAGACTTCTATTCGAAGGAGTTTAAGATATAAATGAATAATAATTTTATCTCATTTTATTAATGATTTTGTTTATCTAAATGCATTATTCTAATAAATTTTGCTTATTATTTTTTCATAAGTTTTTTACTCGGGATCCATTGCTAGATGCCTAGATTAGAAGGTGGGAACAATAAGCCATTACATGTTACACTAACAATTTGTCTAAGTGAGGCAGAGTGGTAGACAACTTACGAGCGTCCTAGAGAATGTATGGGACAACTAGTAGGCAATGTAGGCCACTTTATAAAATGTATTTTCTTTCATAGTGAAAAATTAGGTTACGATGATACATATTTAAAGGTGTTTGAGCACTCGTACATCAGTTAGAAGAATCAACAATACATTGATCAATGGTCTACGAGTGTAGCTTTACGTTTTGCTAAGAAGAGTATTTTAATATTTATCCTTGATTAATAATCAATTTATTTAATTATAAGATAGTTGCTAAATTATTTAATTTTATATTAATTTAAGTTAATTATTTACTAAATTATTTAATTACAGGATAGTTATTAAATAACTAAATTATTTAATATTTCTCCTTTTCTTTATTTAATTTTTTCTAATTAAAATCTTTTTAACTTGTCACTAAATTCCTAGTTATCGTAATTCGTATGACAAAGCTACTTAGTCTGAGGAAGGCTCCTCATAGCCACATCAACCTAATGAGAAGGAGATATTCTTACATGCTGCGAGCGAACAGAAGAAGCGGCGTGTGTACTATATGGGCTAGCTTGCACATGCTTTCTTCTGCCAGTCCTCATCAACATTGTCGACTACTACTAATGCAATATTTAAGGAGGATTTGTGATTTCCATTCTTTAGGAGGTTCAACATGATTTTTAGGAGAAGATGGATGAGCAGAGGTAGTCCTTCCTACAATAGTTTGGGACTAGAGGCAGTAGATGGATGAGATGTGTTGCCTCATTACGGAGCTGGCCCATGGCACTTAGGTTATAGTTGATCATCCTCCCTCTACTGAGCCATCCACACTGATGAGCATGCATATGACATGATTGATGGACCCCTTTGATTTGAATGTACTTATGTACTTTGGATTTTATTATTTACTTTATACGTTATACTTTATGATATTTTTTCATTTATACTATATGATATACATTTAGATATTTATTTATTAATAATAATATTGATATTGATATTTTAATATTATGATATGTTCATTATAAAATAAAATATATATTTCAATAAATATGCAATTAGTTATATACATTCAATAGCCCAAAAAATAAAATGACAAAAATTAACAATGGATTATGAAATACATTACTAATTTGACCAATAGTCCAAAATTAGAGACAAGATAATTTTGTCATTAATTTAGCGACAAAATTTCATCACTAATCTAACGCCAAATTAGTCACAGAATTAGCTATGTCTTCTTTCCATTGCTAATTTAACATATGTCACTAAATTCACAAGACTTGAACCCATAAATTTGCAACTACCTGTTCGTTGCAAATTCATCATTAAAATTATCAAGGGACCCACTACATGAGTCATTGTTTACTTTAGCAATGGACCTAGTATGTCACTAATCCAACATTATTTTGATTTACATACAAATTTCTATGCAGTAACGACGAATATCCATTGTTACGTCATATTTTTTTTTATAATTAATAATCCTAATCATGAAATAATGCTCCTAATTAAGAAATAATTGAAATCCTAAACTAATAAGGAAGATACATTCGACCAATAAGAAAAATGAAGGGAAGACATTGACAACTAAGCAAATCTTTAAAATATCTTAGAATTTGACTTATTGACTTGCTTTGGTTGCCCACCTTAAGGCTTATTCTAGGGTTTCTTACACACCACCTAAAATCCTTAAAATATTCTCAGAAGTTTCTTAAAACCTTATAGATCATTTTAAGTGTAAATGCTTCATTTGAAGAGGTTAACTTGAATTCTTCATCTTAAGCATCCACATAAGAAATTAAGGTGAATGGATGATGATTTTACCCTTCTGTAGAGGTTCCACTAAATGCAACAAATGTATAAATGTTTGATTTCTCCACTCTAAGCTTGATTGCTTCCTTCACAATCATTCTAAGAGCTTATTCGAGCTTCTTTAAGCATGCCCTTATCATTAGTCCTTTGTATTCGAGTGTGTCCTCTTTTTTAGTGCTTTCATGGCTTGCATCATTCCCTTCTTTCTTATGAATATTCATCCTTGAATCATATACCTTGTCAAAATCAAAAGGAGATAAATTAGCAACATTAAAGTAGCACTAACATTATAATCACCAGACAAGTATATCTTATAAGCATTATCATTAATTCTTTAAAAGAATTGATATGGACCATCTCCCTTAGGGCTTAGCTTAGATTTTCTTAAGATAGGAAACCTTTTATTTTCTAAAGTGTACCCAAGCTTAGTTGTTAGGCTCAAAGACTACTCTCACATGTCCCCTATTGGCCTATTGTGCTATTTTTTATTCCTTTTTTTCTATGTTCATGCACACCTTTTCATTCAAAGTTTTAACAAAATCAGCTTACTTTCTACCATCTACATCCATACGCATATGCATTGGTAAAGGAGATAAATCTAATGGACTGAAAGGCATAAAATCATAAATAATCTCAAAAAATAATAATGAGTAAATGAATGCACACTATGATTATATGCAAATTCAATATGGGGCACATAGTCTCCCCATGTTTTCAAATTCTCTTTAACCAAAATACACAATAATTGCCCTAAAGATGTATTAATTATCTCATTTTCAAATCCATTATACCTAAAGTATTTCTCAAATGCAGCTTTCTCACATGCATTAAAGAACTTGCTAAAATCATGGTCATTCGCATATAGCTCTTTAAAATACTCAAATCCTAAAATCTTAGTATCAAGGTAGAAAGAAACACATACCTTGTAGAGAGTGCACCGACAATAATATTTTTCTTAGCTTGTTTATACCTTATGACATATGGAAAGATTGAACTTACACCACATTGCATGTCTTTTGTTAAGCTTTTGTTATCTTTGTTATCTTTTTAGGTATTTTAAAGAATCATGGTTAGTGTGGATCACAAACTCGTTAGGCTATAGGCAGTGTTGCCAAGTTTGCAATACTCTAACTAGTGCATACATCTCCTAATCATAGATTAGATACTTTAAGGCAGCTCCATTAAGCTTTTCATTAAGGTAGCCAATTAGTCTTCCTTCTTGCATAAGAGCAATGCCAATTTCTAAACTCTAAAGCATCGCATTCAATTTCAAAAGTGTAGCAAAGTTGGCCAAAGATAATAAAGGTTGGAAAAATAACTTACCTTTAAGTAAATTAAAAGTTTATTCTTATGCACACCTCTCATTTAAAACCAATACTTTTCTTGATCACTTTGATTAATGGTATGTCTATGGTGCTAAAATCATGAACAAATTGCCTATAAAAGCTCACCAAACCACTGAAGGTTCATATCTCTGGTAGATTTAGGTGTAGCCCACTCCTTAATTACATTAGTTTTCTTTTGATCTACTTTATTTCCCTGGGCATTCACCATAAATCCTGAGAAAACAACTTTACTTATACAAAAGGAACACTTTTTAAGGCTAGTAAATAGTCTTTCTTTGCATAAAAAATTAAAAACTAATCTAACATACTCTAAATGCTCTTAGAAAGATTTTTTTTATACATAAGAATATCATAAAAATAAATAACCTCAAGCTTACCTAGATAAGTACATAAAACATGGTTCATAAGTCTTATAAAAGTGTTAGGTGCATTAGTTAATACAAAAGGTTTAACCAACCATTCATACAAACCATATTTTGTTTTGAAAAATACTTTTTTGCCTATCCCCCTCTCTCATTCTAATTTGTTGATATAAACTTTTAAGATAAATTTTAGAGAACATATAAGCACTATGTAATTCGTCTAACATATCATCTAGCCTAGGAATAAGATATCTATACTTTACAATGATTTTTTTGATGGTATGTTAGTCCACACACATTTTCTAAGATCAATCCTTCTTAGGTACTAGCAAAACTAGTACAACACATAAACTCGTGCTCTCTTGAATCAAGCCCTTCTCCATTAACCCATCCACTTGTCTTTAAAGCTCTTTTATCTCCTAAAGATTACTATAATATTATGGCTTTTTTTTTTTGGAATTTGCAAGCCCCATATAAAGTCAATTTTTTGTTTTATTCCTCTTAATGGTGGAAGTCTTTTTAGTACCTCCTCGGGGAATAAGTCTGCAAACTCCTTTAAAAGCGACAGAAAACACAAGGCAAAGAATCATGTAAATTATTAGTAGCAAAATGTTACTCTTTATATAAAAGCAAAACAATTGGTGTTTAGGAAAGATGGGCTTTTCTCACTTCATTTTCTTTTCATAAAAGCTTTTTTTTCTCCCCTTAAGCTCCCATTTTGCATGAGCCTCTCTTTTTTTTTTTTACGCATCGTCTCTAAACTTTCTTTTTTTTTCCTTTTTTTATCTCATGCCTCTTTTTGGTGCTCTTTTTTTGCTACATAATTTTTTATTTTTCTCTCACATGCACACGTTCTCTCTCTTTCTCATTATTTTTTTTTATCTTTATAGATTTTTTTAAGGGATAAAAGAGAAAGAATAATATGGTTACCATTCATATCAAACTTATATTTATTTATGAACCCATCATGCTTAACTCTCTTATCAGATTATCGTAGATGCCCCAAAAGAACATAACTAGCTTATATAGACACCATATTACATAATATCTCACTAATATATTTGCTTATAAAAAAAACACAAACACTTATTTTGTAATCCTTACTTCACTAAAATCATTCAACCATTACAAGTTATAAGGCTTTAGATTCTTTAAAGTAAGCAAATTAAGTTTTTCCACCAAATAAGAGTTAATAGCATTAGTGTAATTACCTCTATTAATGATTAGACGACATACCTTACCTTGTAAGTGACACCTTACATGGAAGATGTTTTCTTTTTGCTTCTCTTCTGCATTTGTTTATGCACTTATGTTTGTCTTGTAACTAGGAATTCGTTGCAATCCACCTTTTTGAGATCATCTTTTTCATCACTTACATCTATTAGTGGGGCCATCTTGTCTTATTGATCTTCATTTTTACCATTAATTTCACCATTCATAATGATTATAGCCTTTTTGTTTGGACAATCCCTTTGCATATGGTCGTGTCCTTTGCACTTGAAGCACTCTATAGAACTTATCTTTGGCTTTAATGTTTCAGTTGGCTTGGAACTCCCTCTTTCTTTGCCTCCTTTGGTGTAGTCAATTTTAGGCTTAAAAGAGCTTTTATCGCCTCCTCTCTAATTTTTACTCAAATTAGATGTTGTTCAAGAGCTTGGCTCGAAGGTCCTTCCTTTAATTTGCCTTTCCACCTTTAAAGCCATGTGGTACATGTCTTCAAGTCCTACATAAGGCTATAATTCAATAATTTTAGTAATTTCTTTACTAAGACCACCTAAAAAGTGAGTCATTATTTGCTCACAATCCTCTTCAATGTTAGCTTGGATCAGTGTCATCTCCATCTCATGATAATACTCCTTCTTGCTCCTTGAATCTTGCACAAGCCTTTGAAGATGGTTATGTAAGTCTCTATGATAATTTTAGGCATAAACCTCTCTCACTTGATACTTCTCATCTCTTAACAAGTCGAAATAAGGGGTCTTCTCTATATCGCCTTTTAGATACCACCAATTGGTACCACCATACTAAAGCATAATCAATAAATTTAATAGCGACAAACTTTACCTTCTCTTCTTAGAGTCATTATGATAATCAAATATAAAGTCCATCATATTCTCCCATGCAAGGTAGGCTTCATATTACTCCTTCCATGGAACACAAGAATCTTCATATTGATGCTTTTAAGATTGTTGTCTTGCCTTCTAAATCCTTGAAAGTCTTCATTAATGGATTTGTCATCCTCTTCTTGTCATCTTTTCCTTCTAGCTTGCCTATGTGTTATTATATTGGTGTTGTTGTTAATGGTGATCACATGGCTCCTCTTTATCCTCTATATGCCTTCTTGCACATCTCTATGGCTATTTAGCAATTAGCTCATCTTGTCTATCTCTATGGCTATTTAGCAATTAGGTAATCTTATCTTACATGGCTTTTATGAAATACTTCCATTCAGTATCTTGCTCAGCTTCCTTAGAATCTGTCAGGGTTAGAAAAAAATAAAGAAAACCTCACAAAACACTCCCTTATATGTTTGCATTCAATAGATGACACTCACACTTATATTTCACGCAATAAGGTTTTTACCCTTTAATAAGCTTAACACTTTTACCTCTTACCACTTGAATTCTTTTCTTTTAGTTCTTATATAACTCAAATTACTATTATCAAAATCAGGCTTATTCACAACTCAAATGAAGCAAAATCAAACTTAAATATGATTTAAAATCAAAGAAAATGATCTCAAACAAAACAGAAACAAGAAAATTAGGAATAGGTGGTTTAGGTACCAAATATGCAAATCCTTAAGAAAATTGGAGTTTAAATTTTAAAAGAAACTTCTTTGAACTCAAAACAAGGTATTTGGATAATGTTAGGCCGATTCAATTCAATTACAATCAAACAATTTGCAAACAACTATTTTACTATCAAATGGCAAATCACTTTTTTTTCTTTTTTTCTTTTTTCTTTTGCTTTTTGTAAAGTTCAATATCGGATTTTAGGAAATTTCGATAATTGAAATCATTTTAAGTATATTGTCTTCTAATTTTGTATATGTTATTATGAATTTTAATGATTTAATTTTATATATATATATATATATATATATATATATATATATATATATATATATATATGTATGTATGTATTTAAAGAATTATTTAATGTATAAGTTAGTGTTTTAAAGAGAAATGATTTTATATTAATAAGATTATTATTTCAATTAAGGTTATGATATTTATCAAGAATCATATTTAATGAGTTATATTTAGTTAATATTTCATATTTAAGAAATTAATTTAAATGAACATTTGGTATTTAATATTTTTAATATGAGTTTATGCAAAGAAAATATATTTAATTATTTAAAGATTTAAAGATATGAAATTAATTTATTTAGATATGAATTTAATTGAGATTTAAAAAATTTATAGTAATTAATCTAAGTTAACATGAGCATATGATTCAAGTAAATTTAATATTAATTATATTATGTGAATTTATTATGTTAAGTAAATGTTTAAGAATTCAATTAAATGATATTAGGGATATTGATTTATTTAAGTTTATTAATTAATTTGATTTTAATTAAAAATATTATATAAATTAATTTAATTTAAGATATTTAATTATGAAAAATTAAGTTATTTATATGAGAGGAATTTTTATTAATTTTGAGAAATCAAACTATTATGAGATATATTTTATATCGTGAGGAATAATTAACTATGAATGATTTATTATACGATTTAAGTAAATTTAATGTTAATTATTTAAGTGAGATATTATATTTATGTTTAAGAGACCTATTTTAATTTAAGTCAATTTATGTATTTTATGAACATTAATTTAATTACAAATAGAGAATTTAATTTTATAAAATATAAATTTTATGGGCTATCAATTTTAATTTTAAGAATTTTGATTATTATATTAATATGATTACTATATTACCTTTGTGTTGGATCATTTTAAAAATCAATTAAGTAAACTCTAATTTTCAATAAGACCTTTGAATAACTCATACTTAAGAATCTTAAATATAAAGAATTAAAGGTTGTTTAATGCCCAACCTAAGATTAATTAAGTCGATTCTAAGTTTATAATTAAACTACAATTGAATGTACCAAGTCTTCACTTGATAAATTCACCTTAGTTTTTCATAGAACTAAAGAAGAGAATTAAACTCTCAAAATAGAATTATGTTGATGAATAATGAAGGCTACATGTTTTTAAGGCCTTTTATAGGCATTACGTGACTTATGCCTAAGTTAATCACTAAAATTAAGTTAAGTGTGAGCCTTAGGAAAACACTTATAAATTTATGCATGAGCCTTGTAAAATACATTGTGTAAAGTTTGGTGTGAGCTTGTAAAACACCACTTATAGTTAGTGAAATACCAAATTGGAGAATTGGGGAGTGGATGTAGGTTAGTTAACACTAAATCTCTTTTGTCTACTCTTCTTCTAATTTTTCTTTTAACTTTTTCTTGTTTGTTTACCCTCCAAAATTTTAATTTTCCATCAATTCTACCTATCTTTCTTAGTGCGTAAAGGTAAAAAATTGGTATCAGAGCTTAGTCTTAGTTCATCCTTAATTATGTGAGAAAAGATCAATGTATAAGAAGGAACCACTCTCACCTCAAACCTTTCTTTAATGGATCCAACTACACTTATTGGAAGTATAGAATGAAAATCTACCTTAATAATGATGTGGTGGATCTATAGGATATAATTGGAAAGGAATGGAAGCCACCCACCAAAGCATTGGATGGTAATGAAGAATTGGCCCAAGAGAATAATGGGTTTAAGCTCATAGAAAGGCAAATGGGAAGAACAAGACGACAATGACTATTCTCCTAAATTCCATGTCAAGATAAGAAATTGGGAGAGTTCAACATTGTCAAACCGCATATGGAATATGGAAAGCTCTAAAGAACTACCATGAGGGCACAACACTTGTGAAATTTAGTAGATTGGAAATGTATGTGATTGAATAAGAGCTCTTCATAATGAAAGAGAATCAATCCATCACTAACATGATAAATGCACACCTTGTCATTATCAACAACATGAAAAAGTATGGAAAAGTTCTCACCAATCATGAGGTGAATACTAAAATCTTCAAAATGCTTCATATAGAGAAATTTGGGGCAAAGGTTTGTAGTATACAAGAGTACAATCAAGAGATTGCAAAAGTGTCAACCGTTGTTCTCATTAGCAAATTCCTTACATATGAGATGGTGTTTAAAAAGGATGAAAAAATGAAGAAGATGAGATATCAAGGAGAAAAAGGAGAAGAAAACTATTGCTCTCAAATCTAGCAAAGAGAAAGAGGTGGAAGAAATCTCTAGTGGAAGTGATGAGAGTGAGAAGGAATAAGAAGAACTTGTTATGCTCTCAAGAAGGTCTAAAGAGCTTTTGAACAAAAGAAAGGAAAAAAAGTACTTTATGAAGTCATCATCATCCAACTTTAAGGAAAAGAAAAATGAAGTGACTTACTTTAAATATGGGAAGCAAGGGCACATTAAATTTGAATGCCTCAAGTTGAAAAAGAAAAAGAAATGGGACAAAGATAAGAAAAAGTGCTTAAAAGGTAATTGGGATGATGACTCAAATGCACAAGAAGAAGATAAAGAAGTTGTCAACTTTTGCTTCATGGCTCAAAAGGACCCCTCCAATGAGGTAAGTACTACTTCTCATTCTAGTGATGATGATTATGATGCATATAAGGATAAGGATGAGGAGTTCTTAAAGCCATTTCCTTGAGATATGATAAATACAAATCTAAAATGAAAATTTATAAAAAAAAAAAAAAAGGTGTTCTAAACTTTAGGATGAGTTTAAATACTTAAATGAACTTGTAAATGACTTGAGGTCTTTTAATGAGAAACTCAAGAAATCTTTAAAAAATATTTCTAAAAATTCATCCTCTTTTTACTTATTAATAATAGACAATGATTCTTTAAAAGGCAAAGTCATTGAGTTAAGAAATTTCATCTTAAAATTTCACAAAAGGAAAGAAACCTTGGATACACTCATTATATCTTAAAGACCACCCCATGTGAGACATGGTCTTGGTTTCAATGGGGCCTTTTCATTTATATCATGTCCTATCATCATTATTAGAGCATCAATACCTTAAACTTTTAGTATATAATGATTGGGAAGAAAAGTAACTTCTTTTCTACCCTTCAACTTAAACTTCTAGTGTACAAGTGATTGTGAAGAGAAAGTAACTTCTCTTCTACCCTTCATCACTCTTGCACTTGCATGCATTCATATGGCCAAAGTATGAGAAGGCCTCCTACTCATACTAAAGTTGTTCATAGAAGAAAGACTCATAAATCTAAACTCTAATGTCATTATTACATGAAGTTTGGGCATATAAATGTGTTTTGCTATATTAAGAACGCACACATCAAAGCTTAACCCTCAAGGACCTAAGTATGTTTGGGTATCTAAATAAAGGTGAAATGGTTTTATTTTGTTGGAATACTTAGAAGCCACCAAGGAAGACAATGATTGGCATATGGATAATGGATGCTCAAATCACATGATCGAAAACATGAAGCTATTCACATCTATTAAGGAAAAGGATGGTGGCAATATCACATTTGGAAACAATGCCAAGGAAAAGTTAATTGGCACTAGAATTATTGGTAAAAAGGGTTATTCTCTCATTGATAATGTGTTTTTAGTTGATGGTTTGAAGCATAATTTATTAAGTGTAACTCAATTATGTAATAAATGTAACAAAGTCACCTTTGACCTCTAGAGAATGTTGGGCTACCATTTTGGTAGATAAGAAGGTAGTCTTTAAGGGGTGAAAGCAGAGGTAATACATACCTAATTAACTTAGACAATTTAGCTAAACAATCTTTCAAGTGTCTTGTCTCTAGTAGTAATGAATCTTGGTTTTAGCATAAAAGACTTAGGCATGCTATCATGGAGTTTCTTCAACATCTACCAAAAGGAGAGTTAGTGGAAGGTTTTCCAAAGCTCAAAGTTTATTAAGGACGAGACATATGAACCTTGTCAAATAGGAAAGCAACATCAAGCATGTTATAAAGCCAAAAAGATTGTAAGTACTTCTATACCTCTTTAACTAATTCATATGGACTTGTTTGGACCTATAAGAAATGCTAGTTTAGTGGAAAACACTATGCATTTGTCCTAGTTAATGACTACTCTAAGTTCATTTTGGCCTCTTTCCTTACTCATAAGAGTGACACTTTTGAAGCTTTTGAAACTTTTGCAAAACGTGCTCAAAATGAAAAGAGTTACATCATTTCCTCTATTAAAAATGACCATGGAAAAGTGTTTCAAAATAAAGGTTCTGAAAATTATTGTTTAAAAATAAGATTTTACATAATTTTGTTTACTCTTAGAACACCACAACAAAATAGTGTTGTAGAAAGGAAAAGTAGAACTTTGGTAGAGATGGCAAGGACTATGCTCAATGAGTAGTCCTTACCTAATTACTTTTAGGTCGAAGCCATCAATATTACATGTTATATTACAAATTATGCTTTCAAAAGACCTATTTTAAATAATACCACTTATGAGTTATGGAAAGGTAGAAAACCTAAGATTTCATACCTAAGAGTATTTAGAGGTAAATGTTATATTCTAAATACCAAGGATAATCTTAGCAAATTTGCATCCAAAATGGATGAACGAATATTTCTTGGTTATTCCACCTCTAGCAAGGCTTAAAATTTTTCAATAAAAAGTCTATGATAGTTAAAGAATCAATGAATGCAATTTTCAATAAATCAAGCAAACTTGATTTCGCGAAAGGTTCTCTAAAACACAAACTGTAAAATTAGGTCAAACACTATTTGGTATTAATGGAACACCCAATTGGAAGAATTTGGGAGTGGATGTAGGGTTTATTAATACTTAAACCACTACAAATTGTTATGTGTTCTATTATTCTTCTACTTCTTCTAATAGTGTACTTCTATCCTTTCCTCTAAAATTTAAATTTTCACCAATTCAACCCCTCTTCTTGGTGCACAAGGGCCAACATAAGAGAAGTAAGATCTTAAACCATGCCATCTTCCAGACTTTGCTTTTTTTGAAGATAAAGACGAAGAACAAGCTCCACAAGCCCTAACCAATAAAAAAGAGCTAGATGGACAAACCAATGTTAAAGAAGAAGGAGGAGATGATGGAGACTATGGTGATGATGATGATGACAATTCTCTAAACTTTTAGACTCTTTTTCCTTCTTTTGTTTTTCATCTTTTTATATTTTATGTTTTATGTTTTTTAATTTCCAGCCTAGTTAATGTGTGACCAAACATCTTTGTATGTTTGACTTATCTATGTAATGTTGTTTTATAATTAATGAAAGTTTAATTTGATTTGTGTTTGATCCATTTTGTTCTAATTCATTGCATTTTTGCTTATAATTATTGGTATTTGAAGTTTTTTGTGGACCTCCCCTCTTCTTATTCCCTCTTTTCCAAAACCCATTATTTTTTATCTTGACAAAGGGGGAGAGTAAATTAAATTCCTTATACACATTTAATTATTTCCATCACTTTATTAACTTTAAAATCGACTTCCAAACCCTTAAAACACTTAATAATATGCATAATTGGCTCTCATCGCATACATATTCAATCTAGATTGTCAAAATTAAAAGGGCAGAGATTGTTAGACTAAGTTAGTCTAACCTAAGTCAAAACTCTCTTTTGATATTACCAATATAAATTAAACGGTTCTAATGCTAATTTTCAACATTGTTCTTATATGAATTAAATTAAGAACTCATTGGAAGTTGAATGAAAGAAAAATATGGGAAGTTACTCATAAATAGCAACCATTATCATAAAGAACAGTTGGAAACAAAGCTTCCATATTGATTCGCAATGGGAATCATGGTAAGGATTACAACTGCTATCTTCAAAACCAATTTGAGGAATTCCAGACACTCAACCAAACAAAGCCTAATGTCAAAGGACTTTTTAGAAGCTCAAAAATCGCGATAACAACAAAATGGTAGTAACCACAATCTGCCTTTACCAAAATCTCTAATCTCATAGTCTATTTCTTGGTAGACATTACACTAGGCTTCCCAACTCATGATTGCAACTTTCAATCCTCCTTAGAGGGATCTAACGGCTAGAGTTTTAGAAGAACCAAAGCTAAAGTGCCATGTTTAACTAGACATTAGATATAATTATAGATCTTGATCGTGATTCAGCAAAATCTAGAGTAAAATGTGAATCGCTACCACGACGCAAATGTAGTGATTACGACTTTCATAGGATAAGCATTAAATGCAGAATTTTACAATCAACTTTGGAGACTTAGAAATTGTTTTGTTAGTAACAACTCTTTAGTGGTAGGAATATATAAATACTCCACTAAATGGTCTTAAATGCAAAAGAATGGTAATTTATTATGGCCAAACTCTTTCAAATTTATTTCTCAACTCTTAAATTTTATGTACTTAAGTTGTTAAGGTTTAGTGTGAGCCGTTAAACACCATTTGGTCTAGGTTTTAGAGTGATCTTTATAGTGAAAAACTCTTGTGTAGGTTAAGTGTGAGCCTTGAAAAAACACATGTAAGATTATTTGTGAGCTTTGTAAAACAAATTGTGTAAAGTTTGGTGTAAGCTTATAAACCATCACTTAAAGTTAGTGAAATATCCAATTGGAGACTTAATGAGTGAATGTAAGGTTAGTCAACACTCAAACCACTATAAATCTCTTATGTTTATTGATGATGAGTGTGTTCTATATAAAAATCCCTAAGCTATAAGTGCATAGGTTAGAAGTAATAAAATGTACTTTACAAGTACATATATCATTCCCACAAGGATCAAGTTTAAGTACTAAGTACCTTGTATCTTATATTATTTAGAGAATCAATAGTTAGAGGTAATTCTAATTATAAATAAATAAAGCAAAGTAAAGTACTAATAAAGAAGAGAGATAATCAATGGATAAGAAAAGCTAAGAGTTTAACTTCATTTCGTAACCTTTTATTGGATCCCTAATCCTTGCAATAAGTACTACTATCATTCCCTAACCTTCTATTGATTCTTATAATAAGTACTACTATCAAGTCACTAAGGTCATCAATTAATCCCTCTTAAGTAGAAATTGACAAGCAAAAACATGTTAGCTAAAGGTTCCTCACCTCAAAAGCCAAACATCATGCAATTGCCTCGTAATTCAATACTCTAAGAGAGTAATGAGTTGTTAATGTTTTTCAACTCCACAACAAAGCAAAGGAATTATTGAAAGCTCCATTTCATGAAAGGCACCTCTTAATTGTCGATTCACAAAACTAAGATAATCAATGGCCAATTAATCAAATAATTAAGACTCAACAATTGCTAGTAATCATAATGCAAGAAACCGAATAGAATTACATTAACAAAATCCAAAGAAAGTTATACAAGTTCATTTACAACCCTAGCCAAAAAAATGTTTAATTCACGATGGAATAAAGAGAAGAAAAGAAAATAAATAAAACAACTCTAAAAATAGTCATGAATTTCTTCTTGATTGCTTGAATTGCTGCACCTTTAGAATTTTGATGTAACCCTAGTTTGAATGATATTCACTTCTTTTGGTTATCCCCTTATACCCTAATTATTGTTATTTTCCCCTTAAATAGTTCTTCAAACATCCCTTCAAATAACAAAGCTTGAATGCCCATAAGAGAAAAATGAATCCCTCTCAAGTATGAGTTGTGATTCTGATTTAATAAGGCACACAACCATGCGTATGGTCGTGTCATTCTATGATAGTTGCCTTCGAGTTTCCCTTCTTACACATAACCATGTGTATGGTCATGCTACATGTTTTTGTCCTCATCGACTTCCTTCTTCTAATGAAGGCATGACCATGCACTTGGAAGCATGGTCATGTGTCTGCCTAATGCTTGTTAACCTTAGTGAGGTACGACCATGCACATGGCTATGTTTCAACTTTTTTTTCATTTTAATATTCTTTCTTTGATTCTTTTCGAACAAACACAAAATAACTTCAATGAGGTTAGATTTAAGGCATAAATTAAGCATTACTTCATAAATTTGGATGGGAATAATTTATTAAATACTAGAATTATGAGACTAAACATCTACTCTTCTTCTACTCTTTCTTTTATGTTTGCCTTATTTGTTTCCCTATCAAAATTTTAAATTTTCCACCCATTCAAACCTTATTTCTTATTGCACAAAGGCTAAATGTTGGATCATCCTAACGATCATGGATAGGGAAGTCAACTAATAATTAATGATCATGGAAGTTACATACCATTGAATTGCACTAATAAACATTAAATAAGAATAATGGCTATATTATCAATTTAGTATAATAAATAGTTTTTACTTTTTCTTATATATAAGGAATCAAAGACTAGAAATATATATATAAAAAAAAAGAGTTCCAATTAGAAGTGTAATACTTTAGTGTAAATTTTTAAGTAAGAAGAGTGATCTAATGCTTCACAAAGTTCAACCTCGAAATTAAGCTTGTTTAAGTGATTATATGAGTTATCCATAAAAGAAAAGAAGAAGTTCAAGCTTTCAAAATGCATTATACGATCTCAGCCCTCCCAAGCTCATTGTAAAAGTGCAAGTTCATCACTTAGTTATAAGTGCTTAAGTATGAGAGTGTTCCCACTACAATTTGTGTAAACTTGTGTGAAGATAGCCTTTGGGTTTAGGATCACCTTTAAACCATAACCATTGTGAAAGATCTAAGGTAGAACTTGCATAGTGTCTAAGAAAGGCTAGAGCAGTGCCTAAAAACTACTTATTTAGGCTCTTAGGTGGTTTCAAAAAATCCACCAAAGATTGTCTTAAGTGGTGCCTATTAAATTCACTTTGTAAAGGTTATTGATAGTGCTTATAAACTATAATGAAACTCTCTAATAAGGAACTATAAGAGAGGACACAGGTTTGGTTTAAGTCAAACCTTTAGAAAATTGGTGTCTTTATGTGACTAATTCTTTTCTCTAACTCTTGAAAAAAATTTTACTTGCCATTGCTTTATTCAATCTTCTGTATAGGGCATCTTAGGACAACATAAAGGAGCATTCCATAGACGCAGATGGTGAAGTCTTCAAATTTCTTTATTTTGCTTTAAATTCAAGATTTTAACTATAATTGCCTTATGTAAATGTTCATGACTAGTCTTCTATTATTCTTTTGAGCATTTATAAATGTTCACTTCTATGAATGATAAAACATACTAGAGCTTTATGCTTGATTTTTGTAAATATAACACTTAGAATTTGAGTAGAAAGAAAGTTTATGTTCTTGTAGCTCTTGTTCTTATTTTTCACCTTAGCATTTTTTCTTGATTCTCTTATTCAATTGCTTTGTTTCATTTAATATGCTTCAAAGGTCACTTATGATGCCTATATATATATTTTGGTCTAAAAGAACTAGCCAATACAACTATTGTATTTGATTTAGGCATAATTTTTCACTATAATCATTATACCTTTCCACGAACATTAAAGTTATTACACCTCTATAACATCTCTACATAGCCTCCTCATGGGCATTAGAACTTTTGATGGCTTCCCTTTTATTAGCATTAAATCTTCTTAACTTCGTTAATGGCTATTGGGCTTGATATTTGTCCTTTCTAGTCCACAAGTGTGGAATTTTCCATAGGTATTAACTTGCCTCGTAGGTATTTAGCCTCTTTAACAGGCATTAACCTTGACCAAAATTCACATAGACTCTATATCAAAAACCACTGATATTTTTCAATGAGCTATTGAGCTTTGCCTATGATCATTGGACATTCTATGGTCATTGAGGAAATTCCATAGGCATTGAAATGTCTTGCCATCTTAGCTTCTTTATAGGCATTGAAGTCTTTCAACAAATATTAATTTGATTCACAGTCATTGAAGTGATCTTCAAAGCCATACAAATTAGTTAAGTTATTTCTAAAGAACTTTTTAGTAGGTTGTTTTCCATTTCTCATAGGCATGGATAATTGCCACAACTGTAGAGCATTCCAAAGGCATGAAATGTTTAATTTTTAGTTATATTATTATTCTCTAAGTTTAAGATTTCAACTATATTTGCCTTCTGTAAGTGTTCATGATTAGTCTTGTCTCATCCTTTTAAGCATTTTTAAGTCATAAACAGCAACGCCTTGAGCAAATTCCTTTGATCTTGGAATTGAAATAAAAATTAGGGGCCTTATAATCATATATGAAACATTTACATAATTATTAGTCATCTTAATCACCTATTCGTGATCATTATAGCAAGAACTAGAACTTCAAGGCTTAATAATAAGCATGTTATGAATGATATAGATGATTATTTATTATTATGGTTTAGCTATTTCATTGGTTAATATTTGTTAATCATCAAGGATAATTAATGATTAATGTTTAATGATATTGAATATGAAATGTTTTATGTTTAAAGAAATATAAAGTGGAGTAAATCACACTTCTTTGATCAGTCACAAATAATTAACTATTGGAATTGATAAATGAGAATGATATATAATTAAGATGGATTGGATAATTGAGAATATATGTATTATTGATCATTTTACAATATGTTAATTAGGGAATTGACCAAATTATGATCATCACCGTACTAGATTTTTGGTTCACTACTTGGTTTGGTGGTCTTAAGCCTCATTAATCCCTTAGATAAGTCTCATCCCCTAGTTTAGATCATAAGACACTCTCTTTTTGGGCTAAAATCCTAATAAGGTAAAGTCTTTTGCCCTCATTATGAAAGAGGAAAGAGAAAAAATGAGGTCCTTATTAGTGCTTTGACACTCAATCAAATACTAATTAAGGTCCTTATTAGTGCTTTGACACGTAATCAAAGACCAATTATGCTTAATATGTTTGGAGTCAATGGCCTCATTAATCTAATTAACATGCATAAGTAGAAGCGTAATCTAAAATTGTTATAGTTCCCAAGCTTAAGAACTTATTTGTAATGACCATTTTCATTTACAAATCATGGCATTCATTTTGCATATAGGTTGATTCATCATACATATACAATCCAACATGTATTTAATGTACATATATATTAACTAATGTTCAAGGCTACTGATAATAAACTAATTTCTATCTAGATATATGTACATGACACAAGAAAAGGAGAGTGGAATTCAGCTGACGACATGTGGTTTATGTGTCACTATGCACCAAAGTATCCAAACCTTATGCTTCAGCATCTGAAAAACATAATTGCAATTTGGTGAGTTGCGACTCAATGAATAAAAACAACAATCAGATTCTTATGGCACAATCAATAATCAATTATCATCAGTATTTATTACAAGTATAAGAATTGACTATGTAAGTGCAAATGCAATAGATTGATTTTTATCATGGCCTTGCAAGGTAAACACTACTTCCTATAATTCATGCGATTCAAGTGACATTTAATTTTGTTGGCCAACACATAATAAGTGAATCATTTAATCAATAACATGTGCCAATAAGACATATTGGTCCCTTTTCCAAATGATTTGTAAGTGTTTGACAAGCTGATCACAATAACCTTTTAGTTTCATATGCAAGTGTTCATTCACAATACTATACCAAATAATCATTAAGAGCATATAATTCTCACTTAACTTATATTCACATGTAAAGTGTAACAATTCAATCACATATACATGTAATAGAACATAATCATATCATAAAATTATCACACATATATATTAGAATCTAGTTATGATTTTTACTCACCTTTTGATGTGACTAACCTTATGGTAGGTTTGGTTCTGTAACGACCATTTTCAATTACAAATCATGGTATTCATGTCCAAAAATACATATGCATAAAGATTTATTCATCATACATACACATTCCAACATGTATTTAATGTTCATATATGTTAACTAATATTCAATGCTAGTGACCAAAAACTAGTTCCCATATAGAAATATGTACATGACATAAGAGAGAGAGAGAGAGAGAGAGAGAGAGAGAGAGAGAGATAATTCAACCGATAACCTATGGTCCATGTGTCACTATGCAAAACTTTATGCACCAAAGTATCCAAACCAAATGCTTCAGTATCTAAAAAACATAATTGCAATTTGATGAGTCACGACTCAATGAATAAAAATTAATAATCAGATTTTTATGGCACAACCAACATAAGAATATCATCAATATAAATTACAAGTATAACAATTGACTATGCAAGTGTCAATGCAATAGATTGCTTTTTATCGTGACCTTGCAAAAAAAACACTGCTCTCGAGAATTCATGTGATTCAAGTGACATTTGATTTTTGTTGGCCAACATATAACAAGTGAATTTGTTTGCCCTAGGCACCAAGAAGGGAGGGTTGAATTGGTGCATAAAAAGAATTAAAAGTAAGGGATAAAGAAGAGTAGAAAATGAGACACGATTTATAGTGGTTCGGGTATAATTGACCCTACATCCACTCCCCAATTCTCTGTATTTGGGTGTTCCACTAACTCAAAATGGTGTTTCTAAACTCACACCTAACTTTTACACTTTGTGTTTTCAAGGCTCATACAACAACCTTTACACTTTGTGTTTTTAAGGCTCACACAATAACCTTTACACTGTGTTTTTAAGGCTCACATAACAACCTTTCTTGAGTGTTTTCACAGGCTCACACTACAACCTTTCTTATAATTGGTGTTTAATGCTCACACCCAACACTTACAATCTCATAAAGAAGAGAAGAAAAATGAGTAGCAAAAGATTGAGAGCTTTAACACAAGTAATGAATTCTCTATATGTCTCATTTATCACTGTTTGGTGGAGTATTTATACCACATGCCCACCAAAGAGACGTTAGTCTTTAAAGCTCAACAAATCTTCAAGACGTGCTAAGCAGATTCTACATTAGTTGCATGTCAGGCAGATGTCACGGTCGCGAGATTCAAATTTCAATACAAGATCCAAAAATTACGGCGAAAAAACCCGTTTGTGTCTAATGGCTAGTCCACGTGGCAGCTCCTTATTGGTCCATCAGGAAAATATGGCCATTGTAATCTAACTACTCATAAAAGTTGCAGTCGTGATTCTTCTTTGTACAGGACAAGACTCAGGTCGTGAATTCTTTTGTTTAAAAGACAATCTTCTTCTTCTTGAATCACGGTCGCTACCCAAAATGTCGCTCTCACAAATTTTGTTCCCCAACAGATACCTAAGACACTTGGCATGTTATGATTGTGGACTAGCTTTCCTCTTTAATCTTTTTGAAAGTCGTGATCGCAACTATGTCGTGACACATATCGTAAATTCATTTGTGACTTTGGCAATCCCATCTTTGGATGAGTTGCTGCAGTGAAGATGCCTATGAATCCCTCTGGCTGAGTTTCACCCTTTCTTTGAACTAAGTCACAATCACAAATTATAGATCACTGACCCCAAATTTGGATAACTTTACCTTTTTGAAGATTATGCAATCCTTTCAACTTCCAATTGAAATCTAACTTAATTTCTGCAAAACAATGTTTAATTGAAACATTAGATATGATCAATCTCCTATATCAAGATCAAATGAGGTCCATGACTTAGGATTAACCATCCTAGTCCAATAAAATCATTTGATCAATAACATGTGCCAATAGGACATATTGGTCCCTTTTCCATGTGATTTGCAAGTGTTTGACAAACTGGTCACAACATCCTTGTAGTTCCATATGCAAGTGTTCATTCACAATGATATACCAAGTAATCATTAAGATCATATAATTCTCAATTGACTTGTATTCACATGTAAGATGTAATAATTCAATCTCATATACATGTAATAGAACATAACATATTATAAATTTATTACACATACACATTAGAATCTAATTATGATTTTTACTCACCTTTTGATGTGACCAACCTTATGGTAAGTTTGGTTCTCTCTCTAGGGCTTTCTCAAAGTGTTAAGATCCTAATGTTTGATACATACATGGCTATAAGTATGTCAACATGATTACGAATGCTTAGTATGCAACTATGACATGATCGATACAAATGGACCTAGTGTTTATGAATATTTTACTCACATGGCAGATTGACCTTGCTACAGTCTCACAGTAATAACTATAGATGTACTAATCCAAATGACTATATTCTTTTTTTCCAATAAACTAGACACATAATGATGCAACATAGTCAAATTTCAGGTCAATATAAGACATATAGAAAATGTGGTACATTTTTTAATTTTTCCTTATTTTAATGTCATCTCAGTTTGAATAGGTCTTAGATTTTTGGGTATATGTCCCATTGTACAAATCCAATTACAAAAATGATCCACCAGAAGTTACAAAACACATAAAGGAATATTTTTATTCTTTAGTCATTGTCTAATCAAAACACATAAAGGAATATTTTTCATTTTTTACTCATTGTCTAATTCAGTCTATAAAGTCACCAAAACAAATGACCAATCTCAAGGTGAGCAGGTTTTCAACATGTTAACAATCAGTCATGATGAAGGTATAATATCTCATCAACCATGTTAAATTTGGCGAAAATATTTCATAGGAATGTAGATCAAACATAAATATACAACTTTTAAGTTTATCACATCATCAATTTCCAAATCTATGGCCATCAAACGCTTAGAAATAGAATTATAAGACTGATAGTGTAACGACCGTATTCATATTTGCTCTGATACCAATAACTGTAATAGTCATATTCATCTACATAACTCATATCATTCATGTCCAAAATACATATGCATACATGTTTTATCCCTCTTACACACAATCCAACATGTGTTTGATGTACATATATGTAGATGACACAAGGAGAGAGAGAGAGTTGGGATTCAGTTGACGACCTGTGGTCCATATGTCTTAATGTAAAACTCAAAGCACCAAAGTGTCAAATTCCTATTCTTCAGTATCTGAAAAAAATTTGCGATTTGGTGAGTCGCAACTCAGTGAATAAAAACAATAATCAAATTCTCATGGCATAATCCATAATCAAATATCATCAAGATACATTGTAAGTATAACAATTGACTATGCAAGTGCAAATGCAATAGCTTTGTTTTTGTCATGAGCAAGGCAAACATTGCTCCTAGGATATTCATGTGATTCATGTAACATATGATTTGGGACTTATTGGTTCATCTTCCTGTAATTTATTTGACATATGATTTAGGACCTATTGGTCCATCTTTCTGTGATTTGCAAGTGTTTGATAAGTCGGTCACAACGCCCCTTTTAGTTCTATATGCAAGTGTTTATTCACAAATAATATGCTAAGTAATCGTTAAGAGCATTTAATCCTCACTTGGCCTGTATTTTCATGTAACATGTAACAATTCAATCATATATACGTGTAATATAACATAATCATATCCTACAATTATCACATACACCCATTGAATCCAATTATGGTTTTTACTCACCTTTTGATGTTATCGACCTTTACGGTAGGTTTGGTTCTCTCTCTATGGCTTCCTCAAAGTTTTGAGACCCTAAAATTTGATACATACATGGTTACAAGTA